>CAUYRH010091517.1:0-55451 GCA_963574655.1 Perodicticus potto | reverse complement strand
GGGCCCAGGACTGGCCAGGTCTCGGGCCCGGCTTAACAAGGCTCCGAACATGGACTGCTAAGTTACCTTGCTCAGGTCCAGTTTCCCTTAGGTGCCTGAGGGCTATCTACTTCAGCTGGAGAAAGAGAGAGAGAGAGAGAGAGTCTTAGAGAGAGTAAAGCAGTCTTCCTAGAAAGATAGATCTTAGTCTTTAGCAGAGCTTGGTAATCTTCAGCAGAGAGACACCGTGCTGGCGTTCTGCAGGCGGGAGAGGAGACAGAGTCAGAGTAAGCGGGTCCATGGTAGAATGCGCATGCTCCCTGACTGCCTTCTCCTCCAGCCTAATATAAGGCTAATCTCATGCCTCTCAACACCACAGGTGTAGAGACCGCCAATTCACCACTGCTGTCATCTCACAAGCTCTCATGCTTGTTAGGAGAGCTAACTCCCTCTCCACGCCCTTTCCACCCAGGTGTTCCATTATTGAGCTATACAGGTATTTCTTATAACTCTCACTTCTCACTCCTCCTAGCCATAGGCTGTATGGACTCCAACACTAGTCCCCAACTGTCTGTGACACTACAGAACACCAGAGTAGTATCGTTCAGTCACAGAAATGCCCTTATGCCAAAAGTGAACTCCACAGCACTGGGCTTGCCGGCAACTTCAGACCACGTGCTTTCTCTCTGGGGACTCCCGACTGTTCCCTGACCTCATCCTGAGATTATCAATAATCAAACCTCCCTCAGCGGCTCTATTCTGAAGGCCAAACACTGCAGCCTCATGACCAAATGGCACAAGGTTATTTGGAGAAACCTTCATAGACAACCAATTTTTCTCCAGGAGGGAACATTATCTATCCAAGTCACATGTAGCTTTATTGGCATAACAGGTTTGCTTATAGGTAAAAACAGTAAATCTCTCAAATAACTTGGCCAGAATTGCTTCTTTGATTTTGGCAACCCATGAAGAAGAAAACTCAAGTGAGATGATCTGGATGGTGAGTAAATAAACCAGGAACGCACCTTGACAACTTCCTCCGTGATCTTTCCTTACTTCGTGCTTACTTCAAGGTCTAGATACCTTTCCTCATCTACTCAGGCTAGGATGCATTTCCCCTTTCTGTCCTGTCTTTCAGCGCACTTGTTATAGTTTTCATCCTATACGTTTGTCATTAAATGTTTTCTTGCTCTGCTGCTATAAACTTCATGAAAGAGGCACAATTTTTCATGAATTTTTCCAGTTCTGGAATATGGGAGCTGATTCCATGAATCTACATATAGATGAAAGAATGAATGAATGGCCTCAAGATCCTCCTGTATACCCAGCCTGCTGCTGCTTTTCCTACCTGATGTAAATGATCTCACTTGGCTTGGCTCTCGCAATGCTCTAAAACGGATGCTCTCAAAAGGCCAAGACAATAACTCTGAAGGGATCTAGGGGTCAAGTCTAATTGTAACCATGTGAAGACTGCAATAGTTCTAAGGAATTTACTTGCCACTTTGGACATAGAAATTTAAGGCTGTACCTATGTGATACACTGAATTAACTGCTAGAGATTAAAAAATTAAAAGGGGGAGTTTCTGACCAAATACCTGTGTAGGAACCTAAATATTTTCCTTGAACACTGGTCTCAGATACTAGAGCATATATGGCAGGAAGGTGTCTAAACTTTCTGTAGGCAGAATGGGGACCGAAGAACCCATCCTTGGCAAGGGAAAATGCCCCCAGAAAAAGGGGAAAATAAAAAAGTAAGCTGAGTGAGGCATGAAAGAATAGTCAGCTAGTTTACCTTTAAACCACTGGCTGCTAAATTTCTTATCTGAGCAAGATTCCTGCTTTTCCTAGGGCTCTGGCCTTTTGGGAATACAGCTTACAAATACAGCTTACAAACATCCCTGATGGGTCTGTAAACACTCTAAAGAAATAATGGCCACAGAAGATGCTGTGGCAAGGCTGGAAAGATATATTAACTAGGCTGTTTCCTGCCCAGTAAACAGTCAAAGCAGATACCCATTGTGGAGATTTGTAGTTGGCAGGGGCAGAGATCAAGGCAGCAGCTCGAGCCCTGAAATCTGGGCGGGAGGGCTTATGTCCCTGACTGCGGAGGAAGCCCCTCTGTGGCGGTGATGAGAGGACAATTCTTCTGTCCCACCAATTCGTCAGAGGAGACTGACGCCAGTGGCATTTCACTCCACAGCGCAATTAACACCCCCCTAAGAATTTGTGTGTGTGACCTCAGGCAAGAGGCTACCCCCGCATGAGGCTCAGGTTCAGGATTTCTCAAGACATCTCAGACCCCTAAAGTTAATGATTATAGAAAAATCATGGAACTGATATGCTCAGAGAAACTGCTGGCATCTTTGTTCCGTTCCTCAGCTTACCCTTTGGGCTAATGAGCAAATAGCCATCAATAAGGGCTGAGTGGAACACTCGGGGCCACCATCAGCTCCCCGTAAGTGGGCGGTGGGCTCCTGGGTCCCCAGCTTTGAACATCCTATTCTGTGTGTCTCGTCTCTTCCTTTCTCGTCATTTCTAACTTTGTATTTCTTTAGTCGGATGCTGCCAGATCCACAGGTCTTAACGGACCCTTTTCTCCTTCATTGGCTTATTGTCGGGGGCCCTGTGGCCCGGTCTCGGTCACCGCAGGAAGGAACCAGGTGTGACACGGATTAGAAGTACAAGCTTGCGGGAGGCTAACCTTAGTTGCAGGGTAGCCCTGAGCCCCTTCCGCAATGGCTATTTAGTAAGGTTACACACAACAGGTGTGGAGAGTTAAGGTAATTGACATAAACAGGTGCGGATGAGGGCTGCCTGCATAAGGATTGCCACGTGCTCTCCTCACGTGTTCTTTCCCCACAACCCTCAAGTAGAACTACTAAGCATCAATGTTTAACACATGCTTACTAGTGAGTGACCGACCTTATCTCATTCCAGAACACTGAGTTACTTGGGGGACTGCCCCCAAGTCACAAAACTTCTCTAGGCTTGCCAGGAGACTGTCCTGTTCTCAGTGTTTCCTTTTAATGTGATAAGAATCAGTAACTGTCCTTTGCAAGCATGGTGTCCAGTCCTCTACAACTTGTAAATGGAAATCCAGTGTAGATGTAGCCAAAAGGAAGTGATGAGGAACAAAAAAAAACATTATGCATCTATCTTTCCCTAAACACCTTAGCCTACAATCTTCTCTAGCAGCACTTTGAACTGCTGAAGTTCAAAGTGGTGGACCACCTCCCCTCCACTACCCAGAGGACGGGAGGTTAGGGCAGTCATGCTATATATATTAAAATTTTCATTAAATTATCCTTTCATTCATTGTCATGGCAAAACAAAATACCCTGTAATCAGATTCTTTGCCTGTTAACTTTAAACATGTGAAAGATAATGAATTTTAATCCCTTGTCACTCCACATTATCCGTATAGGTAACACTTTATAACTGCTTCATATATTTTTCTTATTGGCTTTATTTCTCAAAGGGTAATCGAGATTCACACTCTTCTTACCAATGACTGGCCCAACCTGATGACATTGGTTTTTAATTTAATTGGCATAGTCCAAATTTTAACACCATGGACATTTTCACTGCATGCCACTTACAAATAAAAATGTACGTTCAGGCTTGACCATGGCCTTTTCTATAAGTTAAGAAACTATTTTTAAACTAACATCACTCAACAATAATACTTCATATTCTGTGTTTTAGTCATGTGCACTGTTTTAAGCTCTGTAGATATAATAACTTTGAAATCTCATGATCTTATTAACTAGATGTTATAATTTACCCAACTGCTATAATTTAACTTTGAAATCTCATGATCTTATTAGCTAGATGCTATAATTTACCCAACTTTAACACATGAGATATCGAGAGGTTAAATAATTTAATGAAATATATTTTACAACTTTCCAGTTATTGTTAATATGAAGTTATGCATAGCTCCACCTAAGAATAACTTTCACATCTTGAACATTCATCTTTGTCAATACAAGTCACATGGTTTTAAGCATGTTAACTAAACCTCAGTTTACTCATCTGTCAAATGATCCTTGATGGGGAGGATAAATCAGGTAATGGATGAGACTCATGTCCTCAATGATTTTTAGTTAATATTGTAACTAGGAGTTCAGATACCTACTTCTATTCTTGGAATGGGAGTTTATCATTTGCGTAATCTTGGAGAAGAGACTTAAGCTCTCTGTTTTCCCATTGCTTTTCCTGGGGACGGAGAATAACTTAATGTCCTTGGCTGATGACATCATGCAGTTCAAGGACAAATCAAATAATGTTTATAGAAATAGTCTGCAAACTGTAAAGAATTATGCAAACAAACTATTACTTTTATTGAATCAAGAGGGAGAAAATTGCTTCTCCACATACTAAGAAGAATGTGTTCCACCTCCATCCAGGTTAATAATAAAGATGTAAAGTCTCCATCTTTTTTAGTGGCTGAATAGTATTCCATGGTATATATACACCACAGCTTGCTAATCCATTCCTGGGTTGGTAGGCATTTAGGCTGTTTCCACATTTTGGCAATTGTAAATTGAAGTGTGATAAAAATTGTAGTGCAAATGTCCTTATGACAAAATGATTTTTCTTTCCTCTGGCTAAATGCCTAGTAATGGGACTGCAGGATCAAATGGGAGGTCTAATTTGAGTTATTTGAGGATTTTCCATACTGCCTTCCAAAGCAGCAGTGTAAAAGTGTTCCCTTCTCTCCACATCCCCACCAGCATCTGCAGCTTTGAGTCTTTGCGATGTGGGCCATTCTCACTGGGGTCAGCTGATGTCTCTGAGTAGTTTTGATTTGCGTTTCTTTGATGATTAGGGACAATACTCTATTCTAATATGAAGCAAGTGGACGAGTTATACAAGGGGTGTAGGGGAATGAGCAAATGGGGAGAGGTGAGGTATAAGGGGCATGGGGGGTCACAGTGTATGGCACACCTCTCAGGGGAGGACCATAATTATAAGAGGGAATTTATCTAACAAATGCAATCTGTGCAATTTAATTCTTTGCATCCTCAATGAATCTCAAAAAATAAAAAAAAAGAAGTGGGAGAAAACTGTTTTAAAACAATTTTAAAAAACAGTTCTCAGGAATACTTTCAACAAAGCAACTCTCAGAGATTTTCTTGGGATACATTAGACTTGTCTCTCTGAAGTTTATACAGCCCTTGCTTCTCTAATGATGGATCAAACCCAGTAAATTTAATATTTCCACTAAAATCAAGAAAATTTGGAAATGTTTGTAGTATTCTGTTCTTAATTTGCATAGACACAGAGCAGTGTTAAGGTAAAAATAATTGTATAAAAAGAATTTAAATAAAATATTATAGTACTTGTAAAGTTCAAAGTCTAACCTTAAATTCTCTTATTTACTTGAAACTCCGTATTTTCCAATGACCCTGGATAAATGTGTGTAGTTATATTTTATAAGCCAGAGGTGATAAGGATTGCTTTTGCAAATAGTAAACAAAGGGTAAAATAACATTACAGTGCCATTCACTCTAGAAATTGGAGTTTAGTAACTTTCCAGTTACCATAATTGATATCTTCAAAGGAAACTGAATATACTAGTTTGAGAAGAAACTTTTGTACAATTTTTTGATTAAATATATACCATAGCGAAAATGAGGAAATGGTATTGAATAGCATTCTTATCAAGAAATAATCTAAAAAAGTAGTATTATCTCTTGGATAACAGTGTCTTTGTATTAGCCTGGGAATCATCCTAAAGATAAATAGAAATAAAGCCACGGCCCCACAAAATAGTGAGTCCACAACGCTGCAGGGGAGAAGAAATAAGAACATAAGACATCTGAGCCTTCCTGTAATAAACAGTATTAACTCTGACCATACAGATACACTAAATATAGTTTGCATTTTATTTTGTTAATCTATGATGAAAAAAATAAAAAATGAATGGGCAATTTCACCAATACCATTTGTTTTTGCTGTTAATATTACTATTGTTATCATAAGGGCTGGGTTAAACATTATGTACTCTTTGTGGGCTATAATAAGGTCTAGGTTAAACATTATTTATTCTTTATGTGTTATTATAAGGACTGGGTTACACATTAATTATTCCTTGTGGGGATATTTAGCACCTCCTATGTTGGTAATATAAGCATGCAGACATAAAGGACAGTTTTTATCCTATTATTTTCATCATAAAGATAATGTTTCTCCACTAGAAACCTCAATGCCATTTGAACATTTATAAATCAGCTTCATTTTCGATAGGAAAAAATAAAATTTAACATAGAAAATTTATCATTCTATAAATTTCTTAGAGTATAAATTACAGTGAAATTTGTAAATGAGGATGATATAAATGGTTCGAAAAATCCATTAATAAATTCTAAATGCACTATCTTTGGCAATTAAGGCTTCCTGACCTATTCTTGTCCTGAAAATGTAGCACAAGAGGCCTGGGGTGCTCTGAGGACCCCGAGTTACAATCATTTAAATATGGCAGGTCTGTGAGAATACCACAGCTTTGACAGCAAGTTCAGTATTGGTTTAATTGTAAATTACACTCTACATTTAATTTTGTTACATGGGGAGTATATGTTTACTGTGACTGACAGCTTAATTTATTTTTAAAGAGAACTTGAAAGATTTTTCTTGTGACTGTATCTGAAAACAAAGTGAATGAGTTTAATGGAAAGTGCACTCCTGTGGAGCTAAAATTGGTAGAAAATGAAAAAGGAAAACCCCTAGCAAAAATTGACTGGAGTCAATCTCCCAGACAGGGGAACACACGTCTCAACAAATCTTTAAATTTTTTTTTATCTTTGTAGGGATAATGACATGTTTTTTTTTAAGAACAACTCTGCATTTTCTAAAGATTATTGCATGAATTCCTCTCTCCCCTCTCCAATACCTTATTCAGGTAAAGTCACAGAGCATAATATTGGTTGCCTTGGTGTTTTACTTCATTTATGTACATTTAGAGAGTAATGTGGGGGAAAAAACTCATTTTAAAGGCAGGGAAATCTAGGTTGGATTCCCCCGATGGAATTTAAGAGTCTATGACCTTGAACAAGTTGCAAAATTTCTCTTAGACTCAACTTACTCATTTTAAAGTGAGAGAAATGCAACCTTCCTTCTATGTAAGTTATAGGGCTTCAGAAAGATATGAAAACTTACTTGTAGTATGACACATTATTATTATTCTTAGATTTTACTTCTATGATTAAAAGCGACAACTGCAGCTATATGAAAACAAAATACCTTAAGCTTTTGGGAGACAGGGTTTTTGTCCCAGATTGAATTTTTCTATATGGCCATAAGTCCAAGTATGGCTGGGGCTGGGGCGGGGAAGTTCCCTAGTTTAATTTCCAGTACTCTCTGGGCAAGAGTCTAGTTCCACAGTTAGAATAGATGTGAATGAAACTATCACATGTGAATTCCTCATCTACTCCTTTTATACAAGAGTATCACAAGCGGCTGCTAAATGCTTCACTGAAATCAGAAAGCACTGCATCTTCTCTCTGTCACTGCTTTATCTGTGTGGTGATCGGTTGGAAGAAAGGGGGAGAAAGGCAGTTTGTAACAGTTCCTTCTTAGTGGGTCCAGACTGGATCCTTCTGAGAATGTTTTACACTGTGTTCACACGTAACTGACTTAATGGTTAACTCCAAACCTCTTGTTAGTCAATGAAGCCTCTCTCTCTCTCTCTCTCTCTCTCTGTGTGTGTGTGTGTGTGTGTGTGTGTGTGTGTGTGGTTTTTGGCTGGTGCTGGGTTTGAACCCACCACCTCCAGCATATGGGGCCAGCACCCTACTCCTTTGAGTCACAGGCACCACCCAATGAAGCCTCTTTACAGAAGGAAAAGACCCTTTACTCATCTGCATAATGTTGTCCAAATTACAAATACACATGAAACCAGATTTCTCTTCCCTACTCTTTACTGGAAATTCGGTTCTAGGAGGCTCTGCCAGGAGTTAATATTCTGGAATCCTCCAACTCATTAATACCTTTTTAAAAGCATCTTGCATATGTCTTACACTAGAAAAAGAAATGTCATGGGTCTGCCTGTAAAGGGATTTACCACTCAAGTTCCAAATATGTGATTTGGCTAGAACTCATTTGGTTGTAAGTGACGGAAGCTCAATTTGAACTACTTAAAGTAAAAAATAAAAATGTCCCAAAACAAGCAGAACCAAACAACCAAAGAGAATTGATCGAAAGGATACTACTGGGCCCACCCACTGAATCCACAAAGTGGAACAACCACGTATCCTATCTTTCTCCACAGGGCAGAAAGCAAGGCTTCCAATTACCCACACTTCCCATCATATAGACCAGCGGACTCCACTCAATACATAACTCTAGGACAAAAAGACTCAGGAAACTGCGTGGATATGTGCCCATCATTCAGGTAACTCTGAGGCCATCAATCCTCTATGACATCAGGAGCACCGGGCATCTGGGACTCTATGGCACGCGATTACAGTGAACTTGTCAGCCTCCTATATGGTGCCTTCCCTACTAAATTCTGCATTTTTTACACCAGGCCTGATATGATACTGCACCATTATGAAGATCTGAAAATTTAATTTGTTCTTCAACCTGGAGGTACCATTCTAAACCCAGTGTTAGGCAATGACTTTTCCCCTAACAAAGGATGATCGGATGTCCTACTTTGAGTTCTTAAGTAGACTCTCTATGGAGACAACAGTTTCTAATGCTACACAATAATAACTGATCTATTGATAAATGCCAAGTATTTATAAATTATGAGTATCTCAGACCACTAAATACTCTTAGAAGGAATGAAAAATCTACATATTTTAAATTGCACACAAAGTTTATGGCTGCCCTGTACTTAAATGTTGCCGGTATTAAAAAATAATTTGTGATATGTATTTTTAGTGATGAAATACTAATAAGAATTTGTTGACTCACAAATTGAATGTAATACTTTAAAACTATCTAAGATTTAGAGAAGACCTTAGATCATTTAGTTAAATCTTCTCATCAGTTTAAGTCCCTCACAGATATTCATTCAGATTCTCTTTGCTTAATTTTAGTCACTAGGAATTCAGGATTCCTTCCCTTGAAGTTATGGGCAGCCCTGATGGGCTGACTGATTGATTAGGTTAACTGAAGCTATAGCACACTTCCTTCTCAACTGTTTTCATTTCTTGCCATCCTATCATTGTTTCATACCATAGGTAGAAAAGGGCAACATTTTTTGAGCATGTCATGCAAAGTCAATTGATGAATCTGAAGCAAAGGGCTCGCCCTCCCACACCTAATGTGGACAAGGACCACAGCTCGCCCTGGTTACGGGGCATCTCTGTGCTGCTACCCACTGGTCAAAAGGCCTGCTAATGATCACCGCTTGTTGGTGAATTTCCTGAAGAGACAGCACTACCCACCTGTAATTGTCAGAACTTTCCTACATTGGTCATTTACTAGCATCTTTGAGAATCTTTCTTCCATTTAAAAAAAGTTCCACCTTTTGAACACGTCCCCACGGCAGATCTGCAGTAAATCTTCCTGGGGCAGCTAGGAATGCATACCCCTAACTTGTCTGGTTTTTCCAAGTATTTGGGGGGTTGTGTAAGTATTTGAGTTTTCCTTTCAGCTTCAAGTTGCTCAAATTTGTAACTAAGAATCATGGCTGATGCAAAATTGAAGTCTGCCTCCTCTATATTGTGCTCCTTCATCCTAATTCTCTTCTCAGTGGTACAACCACTATCCAGAAAAAGTTTCTTTCTTTTGCATAACCATGTTTGAAGAAGGCCCCGAAAACCCTCCTTCCCTCCACATCCCATCACCACAGTTTGCAAGTCAAACATTGATATTACCAGCTGTGTAATACATAACTTGGCTTCTAGACTCTTCACAGGCGTGGGTGTGCCTCCCCACCAACACTGGGGCTTACCACGACTCAGATTTGGGAACTTACTTTGTCTACTACGTAAAAATAGGAGATATTTTTAAAAATAATATTTACAAATTCCAAAATTTATTATCGATCTGCCATACATATGGGTTTTTGTTTTGTTTTCTGGTGTATGTCCTTTGGTTCTGGTCCAGAAGTTCATCTTAGAGTTATCTCAGCCCACCATCAAGAAGACAGACAATAACAAATGATGGCAAGAATGCAAAGAAATTAGAATCTTTATAGGTTCAGTCTCTTTCCAAACAGTCTGGAAGTTCCTCCAAGCCCAGAGTCATCAGAATACCTGGTATTTCGACTTCTAGATAATTTACTCAAGAGAAACAAGAACATTTGTCCACATAAAAACCTGTACACAAATATTCATAGCAACATTACTCCCAACAGGCAACAAGTGAACACAATCCAAATGGCCGTCAACAAGTGAGAGGATAAAAGAAATGAGGTGCATAATTACAAAGGAGTGTAGTTTGGCAATAAAAGTAATGAACTCCTGATGCACGCTGTAACACGGAGGAAACGTGAAGCATTACGGTAAGTGAAAGAAGTCACGTACAAACGACTGCATCGTTACAATCCTGTTCATATGAAATGGCTAGAATGAGAGAATTTATAGAGCTAAAAACTACATCAATGGTTTCCTGTGGCTGTGGGGTTTGGGGAGAATGAGGAAAACTGCCAATGGGCACAGGCTTTCTATTGAAGGGGGTAAACTATTTTGAAACTTGATAGTTGCACGACACTGAATATACTGAAACCAAGGAAATGGGGGATGGTATGTGACTTACATCTCAATCAACTGTTCTGCTAGGTAGTCAGGTCGGACTAAAGAGAATCTAAGACAGAAGCAGGGAAAACCATGGAGCCAGTGTACCCTGACAGATTATTTTTGACTTTTTTTTTTAACCTTTCATTTATTTATTTATTTATTTATTTATTTATTTTGTTGTTGTTGCAGTTTTTGGCCGGGGCCAGGTTTGAACCCGTCACCTCCGGTATATGGGGCTGGCGCCCTACTCCTTGAGCCACAGGTACCACCCGTGGCGGATTTTTTATAAACATGTAAAACTGAGAGAATTGGTTATTTTGTGCTATGTAACAACCTCAAAACCTATTGGTCATCCACGTCCAAACACTAGTCTTCTCCACTTCAAGATCATCTGTGCATCACATGGCACCAGTTGGGGCTTAAGGAGTGACAGATGACAGGCTGGCAAGTGCTGACATCAGCTGGGACTTCAGGTCTGTGCTCAGACCGAGTGCCCGTCTTCAGGGCCTCCTCGCAAGGAGCCTGAGTGTCTTCATTTCATGGTGGCTGGTTTCTAGATGAGCATCCCGCAACGACCTGGTAGAAACCTAGTGGCCTGAAGCCCTAGTCCTATGCCGTCACTTCCACCATAGTCCCCAAATGAGCTAAAGTGAAGGAGAGGGGCCACAGAGCCCATTCAATTATAGGAGAGTGCCAGGGTCACATCACAGGAAGGACATAAGAGATGGGAAATAATGTTTTAGTCACTTTGCAATAACATGATCCGCCACAGTGAGTTTGGGGCTGTGCACATTGTTAAGCTTCACCTGCTCAATTCACCATGCTGCAATGTTTAGACAGGCTCCACATTTCCAACAAAAAATAATCTATTTGTTTCCTATGCTGACATAACTGTGTTCACATTTTACGTTTCATTTAAGTGGCTTTCAATAATAGATTGTTTTAATACACCACCTTCATAAGAAAATGCTGAAAAATAAACCTTAAATGAGCCAGCACTATAATAGATAATTTGCTACAATAGTGCTTATAATTTTTCAAAAGAAATCCTTCTTCTATGAAGATTCTCTTTTCTGTATCTTGAAGAAAAGACTGAAATTATTCTGATACAAAGTTTCAGGGAAGCAAACTTTTAGTTTCTTCTGGAACCATCCGCAGAAATGTGGCTCAAAAGGTACTTTGTACTAAAATAAATATTAAAAAGCTAACAATTTAAAAAACGCACACATAAACAATACTCATATCATTCCACCATTAAACCAATATACAGATAAATAGCAAGCAGAAAAGGCTTGCTTCAAAATCTTTAAAAATTAGAACATTTATGAGACCATTAAGTGTTTCACCAAGCACAGGTATAAAAAAAATTTCCCGGCCCGGCCAAACTGCAACAAAAAATAGCTGGGCATCGTGGCGGGCACCTGTAGTCCAGCTACTCAGGAGGCTGAGGCAAGAGAATCGCCTAAGCACAAGAGCTGGAGGTTTCTGTGAACTGTGACGCCAAGGCACTTTACCAAGGGCGACAAAGTGAGACTGTCTCTAAAACAACAAAAACAAAACAAAAACTCCCAATGTAAAAAACAAAGATTATAAAATAAGTACTAAAGCAAATAGTTGGAATACTCTGAGACTCTGGGGAAGAGTATGCTTTAAAAGAGCAGTTTAAAATCATTGAAGGAGATACTCAACAAATATGATAAACTTGGCCTAATTATACACAAAGACAACTGAGTGTACTGGTGTGTTTCTTAATGTATGAAGTTGCTGGTGTGTGTACTAACATGGTAAGGTTGTTCTTGTATCTAAAACAAGGCACATACTCTAAGAAAAAAGTCATATTTTATTAATGGAGGATATAGTTAATAAGCCTCATTTTAAATTGAAAAAGCCTCATTCCACCTGATTAAATGAGTTTCTGTTGAAGTTGTTTATAGAGAAAATTGCAGTTTGGGGGCCTGGGATTCCTCAAAGTCTATGGGCTAATTCTGAAGCAAGGTGCAGGTGGCCCAAGCAGAAGCCCTAGATCTAATACAACCATTAAAGCAATGAAGAAGAAAACCCTACACCACGAAACTACACTAAGGATTCTTATCACAGTTAATCCAAGAATTTACTTCTGAGCTAAAACAGCATAGACGAAGACAGCAAGTTCATTGCCTAAGTCATAGCCTCAATACAGACTTACCACACACCTCCTGGCGGTCAGCCCTGCTCCAGGAGATGTGACACAACTGTCGGGAAGGGAGATAAGGCTACAACCCACGGGCTCTTCCACAAATTAACAGTAAGCTGGGGCGTTTGTTAGAAAAATTACAGTTATAGATGATTATTATCACCAGTAGTAACAGCAATATGTCTTGTACTAAGATATTTCATTTATATTAAATCCATTGACTACATTGTGGGAAATGTTTTCAAATATCAGCCTTCCAGAAAAACCAGAAAATCCTCTGGCCGGGAATTTCTTATCTCAAGTATCCACAAAGTGGGGATCATCGTATTATTGCAGCGTTACTGAGGTTGTGCTCTAGAGGGCATTCGGGGGGAGGGCTGAGGTGCTATTCCCAATATGAGCGAGACTCCCAAAAGAGTGAGTATTTACACTCTGAAGATTCTTTAGAAGAATAAATTGCCTCTGGCTTTTGACAGGAGGTCTACAGTGGGAAATTTCAGGTCCCTGGTAAGTACTCAGAGTGCATGGTATTATTTAATAAAAGCTTTAGCTCATAGGAGGGTTGGGTATAAAGCAGATATTGTGTTTGGTGGGGCGCTTCTGTGTTGTGGAGATGCTGGGCGTGGGTGCTGGCTAACAGGACTGCAATGGTACTTTAAAAGCTTTGAAATAAATCAATTTCTTTAGACCTGCTTGATCTGTC
The DNA here is from genome assembly GCA_963574655.1 of Perodicticus potto. NCBI lineage: Eukaryota > Metazoa > Chordata > Mammalia > Primates > Lorisidae > Perodicticus > Perodicticus potto. Next base: position 41,902 of record CAUYRH010091517.1, on the reverse strand, counting down.
AGAGTTCTACCTCCCAAAATAGAAGAGATGGCAGTATCAAAATTTGTACATGTATTTGTTTGTGATTGCCTAGAACAGTCATAGGTTAATGTTACATAAACTTTCAGGTAATTTTAATTTTTAATTTGTGCATAAGTTCTTTATCCAGCAGACCTTCCAGGATGTGTAAGTTGCAGAATGCAGCCCCAGATGATCACCTCTGTGTGCGTGGAGCTCTTTTAGCATTGTCCTTCTCAACGCTGAAGATTACCTGTCAGAAGTGATTTGGGTTTTTTTTTGTGTGCCTTATTGATATTGAGTCTTTCTTTCTCATAGTAATTAGGCAAGAGGCCCAGCTGCTTCCTGAGGCTATGACTAGAATGCAAAAGTCAGAACTTGTCATTAGTAAAAAAAAAAAGGAGGGTGCTGATCTTTACTTTTCCATGGTCAGAGCCCAGGGCAGGAGCCTGCACGTGCCTTTTATGACTGCAGCCGAGAGACAGCAACAAGGTGGAAGGGCTGCCTCGGGCCTGTGTACCTGTGTTGCTGACACGTGCTGGAGAAAACCCCAGTCCAGGCCGGGACTCTCAGCAACAGGGACTTTCTACTAAAGCAAGACCACACTTAACCCACAGTATTCCCTTCAAATCACATTTTCTTACGGACATTACTAACTAAAAATGAGGTGTAGAAGCTCCTGGAATTATTTTTATTTGGATTCTTACCAATGATTCCTTAAGAGTCCCAAAGCATGATACAGATCAAATTGATGTAGTTTCTCCTCTCTTTTTCCTACTTCAATGAGATAGGCAAAGGTGCCATCCAACTTGAACTTAGCAAAATGTTGGCGGAAAGTTTTCCAAAATAGTAGACAACATATTATAACCCCATTATTATACCTAAATGATGAGATGATGGAAAGCAGTTTAATAAAAAACACCTGTATTCCGAGTAAAACAATCTAATTTTTCATTTCATTTCTATGGCAATTTCCTATGTGGCATTTTCTTGTGTTTTGTTCTTCTTATTTTTAATTCTTAGCATATATAATAGTTGTATATCTTTTCAAGGTACCTGTGATGTTTTGATATAGGCACACAATGTGAATTAATCAAATAAGGATAACTGGGGTATCCACCACCTCAGGCATTTATCATTTCTGTACCTTAGAAACATTCTGATTCCACCCTTTTAGTTATTTTAAAGTAGGCCCTAACTTACGGTTGAGTAGAGCCACTTCGTTGTGCTATTAAATATTGCTCATTCTATCCAGCTAGAAGGGAGTGAGCTATAATTCTATATGGCTTTCAGTAGGTCGAGTGAATATTTTTTAAAGTCTACTATTTTGGTCCTAACAATATATGGAACAAAATAATGATTGAAGAAAAAAGTAATGACTTAATTATATACCTGAAGAAATGTTCCATGTGTGGATTTTATAAAAATATATTTTACAAAATGTATTAATTTGGATATCTGTCCTTTCAAAAAACATTTTCATTTTGACACAATGCTTAACATTGTTTCCTTGCTCTATGGTAACTCCTGCGTTGTTCTTGATTACCCATACCATATTGGTCCACTTTCTCTGGATAATCCATGTTTTCAACCCTTAGTTTCCCTAGAATATTCTCTTTGTCATTGTCATACTCTGTGCAAACCCAGAACCCAGAACCCTGACTGTTTCGTTGTCCTGCCTGTAGCTCTTGTCAGTAATTAATTATGGCATATTTTCCCAGTGAGTTTGTAAGGGTCCTTAAACTCTTTTTCAAGACTTTGCTCCAAGCAACGTCTGTCAAAGTAGACCCAATGATTTATGTATGAAGAAGTATGACATATTATTTTTATTTCCTACTGAGAAAATTGAATCAACTCAAGAGTTCAACAAAGGTAGAAAAATGAAATAAAATTATACTATTAAATAATTCACAGTGACTCTATATTACATACCTGCTAAAATATACTCCTGATATAATGTTAAATGTGCAAAGAAGGATAAAATATTTATAAAGAAAAAAATTGTGTAAAAATAATCTTATATTCACATAAAAATCCTGGAAGGATACAGCCTTAAATATTGGCAGCTACCTCTGAGAGTAGTATAATTTCAAATAAAATTTTCATTTTATTTCTCAAATGTTTTAAACTTTATACAATGTACATGAATTACCTTTAGAATGGAAAATTCATGAAAATTACTAAAACATCACATTTAAAATATTCAATATGATTTCACATTGAATATTTAACAATGAATTCTAGCAATAAACACGAGAACACTATAAGAAAGGTAACATCATGTTATTGATACAAAACCCTAAACACTAAAAGCTAATCTTCTAATTTAGTGTCTAAACCCTTAGTCCCATTTTATTTTTCCCATTGAATCCTCCCGTGCCCTACAGACCCAACAACTAACACGGTGAAAGAGGACAGAGGGGAAGTCAACCAAATTTATTAATCCTTAGAATGGAGTTTAAGGTGATCAAAAAGATGGATAGGTACATAAGAGTCTTGAGCAGAACTTTGAGGGAAAAAATCAACATATCTTACAGAAAATAACAGAATACATGTAAGACAGTATAGGGAACAAAGATAGGGAAGAGAAGGGGCTGATCCATCCAAACTTCTGGAATTATTCACCCATAACTGAAATGCCCAGAATTAACTCCCAAAATCTAGAACAATTACCTTATGCTCTGTTCCACCCCCCACCCCACCCCCGATATCTAGTTCCACCTATCATTTTTTAAGTAAAACCTCAAGAAGGCAAAAAACCCACTTCAAAACTAGGTTGTCCCATCAATCTCATGCCACCTGCTCATTGCTTTCCATCATTCATCAACTTCCTAAGTGTACAAACACACTCGTTTCCTTTCTTTGTCTTTCTAGAAGTCGAAACACACAATCTGGTAAATCTATCCACACTCTCCCCCATGCTTGGTATATGATACTCATAGGTCTTTCTAATCCTTCTTTGTTAAACTACATCATATATCATGACTTAGTTCTGGGCACTCCTAGTTTGCACCTTCACTTCTCAATACACATCTTGAAACACACCCCTCCAAACACAGCTGATGAAAATTAGGTCAGAATCCAACTTTTTAAATTGTTCAGTCCACACCTGGCTTGAAACAAAAATTAAATCCAAAAATCAGCATCAACTGTAATAATTCTCATTCTAATTTTGATGCATGGAAAAAGTTGACCTGGTAACACTAAGCTATGGATAATTCTTTCCTTCTCTGACTAAATGAATATAAAGTTCACTGGTCTTTGCAGATAATCCTCTATCTTCCTGACCTTTCCTCTAGGTGTTTTAATTTCCTTTCTTCATGGGACGATAATTTTGTCATTAATTGCATAAAATGTTTTTCCAAAATACCCTCTGGAAACTGATTAGTAGTTATAGGTCATTTTCCTGATAACTCATTGTGTTATCAGAAACTATTGTTGGAGATTATAGTAACACTAATAATGCAGAAAGATTCTGCAGTGATACCTGGCACTGGAAGAATACTAATTAAGAGAGAATTTTATAATGAGCTCCTTCCACATAATATTCTTACTATATAGAGCTAAGTTTCTTTAAATTACAAATGTAGACAATAAATAAAAAGGAAGGCATGCTATCTTCTAATCCACATAAAAGATCAAAATTAGTTTTTTTGTATGATATTTTAAAATGTTTTCTTAGCATTTTCATATGACACAGCTTATGTACAGTACTCAGTACAATGGTTTTCCCCATAGTGAAATCCTAGGAATGCCTAATGCTCTTACTTTCCCATATTCAGTACAATAACAAAAAAGGCCAAAGGAAAAGAACATCTGGTTTACGACCTAGAAATCAGCAATATCCTAAATAATGGTACATAAAAATTTCTCTGAAATTAAGATTATAACTGAAAAATATTGTGGTTTTTAAAGGACAAGAAAAATTAGGGTAGCAATAGAGTATCTAGGGATATAAATGCTCTTAATTTGGGGAATGTTTATATGTATAAATCATTTGGATTTTGATTAATACGCTGGAGAGTTTTCTTAAAATTTCATCTATAATTTGACTTTGAAACTTTTTCATGTTTGTTTTCAATTGTTATTTAATTAATTAATTAATTATTTTTGTTGGATAAGTTCTCAATCTGTTGCCTGAGCTAGAATGTAGTGGTGTCCTCAGAGCTCATTACAACCTCAAATTCCTGGGCTAAAGAAATCCTCCTACCTCAGTCATCCTAGTAGCTGGAACTTCAGACACATGCCACCATGCCCAGCTAATTTTTTTTCTGTAGATATAGGGATCTTACTGTGTTGTCCAGGCTTGTCTCAGACTCCTAGCCATGAACACTCTTTTTTGCCTTGGCCTCCCTCAGTGCTAGGATTACAGGCGTGAATTGCAGTGTCCAGCCCAGTGGTACATGTTTAACTTCTCTGCTAATTACTTGAAAGCAAATTCTAAATCTGAGAATCACCTGTGGAAGTACAGTTTTATGCATAGAATAGGAGCTTGATAAACGCTATCAAATAAATGGAAAGAAATGACATATTTACATACATGCTACACATGTAGGAATTTTCTATTCATCTATTAATTATTAAATGTACTTGGCTTCATCCAAATGATATGACCCGAGTTATTACATGCCTGATCTCTGCCCTTCCCTCCTCTTCTGGTAAGGGACACTCACGAGCAGAAGATGGGCTTACGTCACCTCTTTCTCAAAGCCCCATAGGCGAGAGACTTGAAAACTGCTAGGCATGAGACAGGTGGGTCTGAAACAGAGAAAATTCTCCATAGGGTGTAATATAAATCATGGCTCTATTTGTATTAATTATAAAGGTGTGAAATTTATTTGTTAAAAAGAAATGAAGATGTAAAATTCAGCTAAAGAAAAAAAATCGATGAATGCCTTTTCATTGAGGAATCCATGGCCGCTGTGTTCAAAGACTCAGCTTACAAATATTTCAGTCTCACCATCATGCTCAGGCTACACGGGACTTAAAATTTAACATGACGTAAGGTTTCAGCTGTGGTTATAAATTAGAATTTATTTCCATGCAACATTAACGACTCCCTCCAGAACGTGTTTCCTTCATCTCATTACATCATCATCTCGAATACACTCTATCGACTGTGTTTACATTTTCAGTACCCTTTCCTGGGCTTTGCCTATAGAAGGTGCTGAAAAACGTTTCCTGAATGAGTAAATAAATTGTGCCACCTCTGAAGTGGGAGCCTGCTCTGACAAAAGAATAGCTTCCTTCCTGCAGAAATGACTTCCAAAGAGACAGGACTACAGTGGTACATTGTGTGATGCCACAACATGTCTTACTTGAAATTCCCTAAGTGAATAAATAGATTTCTATGTTCATGAGTACCCAAGGAGAGCTAAGAAAATATTGTTTAAGTGACTAGATTTATCAATATATTGTACATATAAGAATTATCGATGTCATCAACTTTTCAAGGCACTTTTTCTTCATCTCAGATTGTGTTTTGTAAAAATATATTTAACTTAACTTTAGCTTCATAGACAATAGTCTACATTTGAGGGGAGAAAATAAAAATAAAAAGCAGGAAATTGCAATAATGATTTTGGACAAAATTCCGCAGTAAAGGAAGAGACTGGCTGATTAAATCAGACCACCCCAGAGAAGTTCAAGTTTGCTGCTTGTTAACTGCTGGTTTCCCAGGACCAAACGCCGCGCCAAGGGCCCGGCTCCCAGCCTTTGCCGCCGACATCTGAGGTTGCTCTGTCTCAGATTCCCTGGACAGGTGTTCATTCCTCTTCTTACTAGCTACCTGCCACAAAGACTCTCATCTTCACTGCCCAGAAGTGAGCAGTAAGTTAAAAAGCACTTTTCACTGGCTGGTTATTACATTCTCCTCCAGGATTCTGAGAAGTCAGGGTATTTACAGCAGCACAGTTTTGCTTAATGCTTAAGCAGCTTATCAGCTCTCAGCATTCAAATATCATCTTTGAGCTGAAGCAATATTTCCTGTTATCCAACCCCAACTAATATTTATTCCAGTATCCCAATTCTTTGTCTTACTTTTATTCTCTTTCTGATCCCCAATTTCCTCAGTCCATCTCCACCTCCTTATAATTGTAAATACACAGGTAATCAATAGTTTCATTCCTTTCTGTACTTTTCTAGATGCTCATAAATATGTACAAACCAAAAGTATATTTACTCTTTTGATTTGAAAAAACAAATCATTCCATACTCTGTCATTTTCATTCAAAAAACTCTCCTTTTTATTTATACCCGCATAATATTTTATACAAAGGATATATCATTTTTCAGCTCCTCCTCAAGCAATATTCTTCTAATTCTCTCATTTTTTGCTGCCTCAAATAGCTTTGTAATAAATGTCCATATCCATAAAATATTATGTTCTAATTCACTCATTTCTATAAAACATATGTCCAAGCATGACTAAATCAAACGCTACTGAACATTTCAAATGTTGATTCATAGAATCAGATCATTTTAGAAAAAAAGTATAGCAACTCATATTCCCATTACAAGTGAAAAGTTATTTCCCCAACCTTAACCCTTCATTAGCATACAATATATATTATTCTTTAACTTTTGCCTACCTGGTAGATTAAAAAGCAATCTTACTTTTATTCAAAATTTTTATTTCCATGGATTCATTTTTGCATTCTTCCTTCTGCTCAAATTCATATATCCACTGCCTAATTTTCTCATCTCTTATATCTCTTTTTTGCATCCCTTTAGAGAGTGTTCACGTATTAATCATTTTGTCAACACTCTGTCAGACCTGGGGCAATTACTGCTTTTGGATTGTTTTTCTCCTTTTTTACCTTGCATATCACCTTGCTATCATGGTGAGTATTCATGGTGCCAAATGCATCCACCATTCATGTCTGGCTTCTGAGCTTCTTACTTAAAAAGCCTTCTCCATGTTCACTTTATGTGACTGTTTCCAAAACTTTCTTCCGGGAAGTTTATGCTTTTATTTTTACAGTTGAAATGTTTCCCCTGTGTAATTTATTTCCATATATGGTGTAAGTTAATGGCTTTAATTTTCTGACAGATGTTGAATTAGTTATGCTAATACCATTAACGCCACTTCCTAGCTCTAAACCCAACTACTAACTTTAAATTTTTTGCATATTTGAATCTGTTCTGAACTCTCGGTTATGTTTACTGCTTGTTAACTGCTCTATGCTGAAACATAGTAATCACTCTATTTTGATATTTGGTTAGCTAACATCTATCAAGATTTTCTTTGCACCCTCTTTAACACCTGCTCTTTAACACAGTTAAATCCCGTTTGCCAAAGAAATGAACAACCAGCCACAGAATCCTGATTACAATTGCTTAAATTTTATATGCTAATTTGAGAAAGAATAACATAAGCTTTTCTACACAGGACCATGGCAAATATTTCTTTTACTTTGAATTACTTTATGTCCTTTAATGATATGTGATAGTTTCATCAGACAGGACTTATAGTTTTCTTGATAAATGCATTCCTCTTTTTTTTTATTTTTTAACTTTTACCCCTACTCTCAAGTTAGTAGCTTAGCAAGATTTCCAGATCATACCAGAATAAAAGAGTATAACACACCCCAACTGTCACAAGGCAGTCCCTCCGTGGAGCCCAGGGAGTGGCAAGAACACTCTTACTAGTTCCCTTTCCATTTCCCCTTAAAAATAATCAGGTAACTCCCAAGAATGGGCATTTGGAAGCAAATGAATCAAGTAATACAGCCTAAAGCTCAACCCAATTTCCTGCTTACTGACTATTTTCACAAACTGCACCGCCCACATTCCCCTGTGCACCTACTCAGCGGCACATTTCCTGGCGAGGTGGCACATTTTGACTGAGAGCATCATTGATTCTTCCTGCCAGTGGGTGGACTGTTTAGGTAGTTTGCTACCTTAGATCAGTTCCCCCTTATTAAACAGAATCAGTGTGCCCTGAAGTACTGCTTTTTGTGCTGAATTGTTCCATTTTAGGCTACTGGTGTGTTGAGATGGTTCCAGAGTCAGCTAAGTTATGTCACTCCCACCTGGCTATGGTGGCTAATTCAGCATCACAAACACCTACCCCACACAGGGGCCTTGTTGCTTTAAAAAAATTTCGATTTATTTTCTAATACATGCTTGGAAGAAGAAGTAAATAAAAGAATCTTGATCTCCCATCTGCCTTTAATTGTTTACTATTTTTTTTATTTATAAGAAACATGACTTTTAAGAAATAATTCCTTTTAAATCTAAGATTTAGAGTTATTTTCTTATCCTTTTTTATGGCAAAGTGCAGCCCTTCATTAATCTGAGAGTGTTGTTCCGTCCTTCCAGATTCATCTCAGAGACGCTTGGAAGACTAATTTGCCTTGGCCTAAGGTGATATTCATTTTTGTCATATACATTAATCTGTTAGCCTCCTGGATATATTTTGAAAGTTTGCCCGCCTTTGTTATTTTCTGAAGACCAATTATTTCACTGCATATAGTTAAGAGTATTAAATGCCAGCTCTATCAACAAATCTGCCAGTGCTTCACCTACAGGAAATTTTGAATGTCTTCTTTTTTTTCCCTCCATGGAATCTTTTTTCAAAGGAAATGGCCTAAATCATGAATGAAAACAGAGATTCAAAAGCCATTATAATCATATTTTAATATTATTTATATAATAAGCAGCAACATTTTGCTAGGAAATTATGACGTTTCTTCAAACATAATTTAATCCTCATTGTTCATCTGTAAAAAGAATTTTTAAAATGCCCCCAAACGTATTTCACAAAAACAGAATGTTTCTACCTGTTCTTTGACGGAGGCAAGGATGGCGGAGGTGGTTTCCGTCTCAGAGCCATCCCCATTGGAAGTGTTTAAACCCGGGCTCAGGGAGCTGGTCTTGTCTGAGGCTGAAGAAGGCTGGTCTGGGACAGGCATAGCTCCTGCAAGGCAAGAGAGCACACTCAATCCAACTGGGTGTTGTCACTCAAAGGCATCGTCATCAGGTAACTTAAGGACCACATGTCAGAAAAATGAAAGTTACGAACTTCAGAAAAAGAACGTGACATACTTACTGAAGGGGACATCACAAGTAAATAGAATACTTTCTCCTTACATCAACCCCAAACAAATTCTGCAACACACTCACAGCTTTGTGCTTTGTCTTGGAGGTAAATGGGGAAGGAAATGATGAGAAAGACAAGGGAAGTGAGATTATGAAGAAGAATAAAGAGGCAAAGAAGAATTAGGGCTCAGAAGCTCGACCAACTACATATTTATATTTGTTTTTGGTAAATTTATTTCTTGCCTTCTGGTATATTTCCAACTCAAAAGAAAATCTCTTAGATATTCCTATTTGTGAAGAAATTATACAAAATAAATGACTAATAGTTTATCATCAACTTAAAAGATTCCTGAATTAACATAAGACTCTTACTTGGTATCATGAAATACACTAAATAACCAGTCCACTGCCCACATGATTGCTAGGCTTTGACTCCATGACAGATGGCAGGAAAACGTCTAAAAGCAGGCAAGGCCCAATGGCCACAGTTTATTTTGTCTGAGTTTATTTATTTGGAATGAACAGAAAAATTCAAATAACATTAAACCCAATGCATAAGTGGATATGTGTGTACAGGTGAAAAATAAGATCCCCACAAGTCATTTTGCTCTATAGGACTTATCTTTATCCCATAAATAAATAAGACTTGGATGGTCTGAATGTTTATGTCCCTCAAATGCTGAAATGCTAACTCCCAAGGTGACAGTCTTAGGAGATGTGGTCATGAGGGCCTTTGAGGAGTCATGAGGATGGAGCCCTCACAGATGGTATGAGTGCCCTTATGGAGGAGGCCTGAGAGACACAGCTCACTCTTCACACCACATGAGGACACAGCAAGAAGGCCCATCGAAAAGCCAGAAAGCTAGCTCTTAATCAGAACCCAAGTCTGCCAGCACCTTGATCTTGAACTTCTCAGCCTCTAGGACTGTGAGAAGCAAATTTCTATTGTTTGGAAGCACCAGTTTTTTTGTATTTTGCTATTGCAGCCCAAACACACTGATAAAGTAATTTTACAAATATTATCTAGCAATGATCATAAACACACTAGGCAATAAACTGGGGGCAATCCCCTTCTCAATTAAAGTGTGAGGGTAATCAAAAAATTATTTTATTACCTAAAGCTATCATATTACATGTCCCTCAGGAACCAGTGTTGTATGAATATTAAAAGGTATTTCCTGTAATACTATATTTTAGTGTCCTGGGTTTTAGATTAAGTGATGTAATTTTCATAGAAGACCTTGCCTTATGTTATTAGCTAAATTTAATTAATAATTTAGAGATATGCAAACTGAAAAGGTTCTGTTTCAGAATTTCACTTAAAGTATGTGATAAAAAAATGGTCATCCCAAATTTCTCACTGAACATTCCAACTAACTTTGGATTTGTTTTTATTTTCTGAAGAAAATTACTGATAACACTACCAATGGGGATTAGAACAGGATTAGAAAAGTAAATCAGTTACAAACACAGACTGTGTGACAGGATTTGGGGAAATAATATTAACAAAGCAGAATTGGAGCAAATAGGATTAGATTAATATGATTCGGCAACATGCAACAGAGCTGACGAGAAAGCTCAAAGTGTTAGAGGTGATGGATATGATCAAGATGAAAGGAAGAAACTTACGGATTTATGGTGGTGGGGTTGGGAAGAACGCAATAAAGTATATTGATGCATTCAACTGTCTCTCATATGTGTTTTTCTCAGTTGATCAAGTCTCGTAATCATGCATCATGGAGACAAACAGATCAGCAAATACGATGCCCAGGTAAACAGGTGAACCCATGGTCTTGATTTAGGAAGGCCAGGTGCAAAAAGTAAGCAGGAAGAGAAATAACAGCTCTTGTGTGCGTAGTCACCCGAGTCCCTGAGAGCCACCCTGGACCTTGTGTATCCACCTGTATCTATGTCAGCAGCTTTCCCAGCACACTCTACACAAGAGTCCCTTAAATATTGGAAAAGAAGGAGTCTTACATATTTTTAATTCATATTTTAATTTTGTGTCTTCTAAATGTTATTGGCTCCATGTGAATTCAGGCTAGAAGCAGTATTATTACTAGTACACGTTTTGACAAAGAAACTGTCTAAGGGCCCAAAGTTATTAAGTAGCAGAAGTGTGTCTGCAACTCAGGTTACCTACCTTTTTATTTTGATTTTAGTGTTTCTTTGATCTGTCAACCTATTTCACCTGTACTCCTTTCAAAACGCTAGTCTGCACACTAATTTTTATGAAATGTAACTCTTAAAATTGTGACAGTGACCTGTCATAATAAAATATGGTATTTAATAGGCACTGAATCGAGCTTTATCCTCAGGCACTTGACAAGTTTGACCCACATAGCATAAGGAATAATTAGGCCTGTTTATCTACCTCTTTCCTGCTTCTGGAAATAATGAAAAGATAAGTGAAATCTTCAAGGCCACCATACAGAGCTCCCGCTACCTGAGGCAATCTCCATTCCTGAATGCAAATGACTTGGGATAATTCCCATCGTTCATGACTGTCCACACTCAGACCTAATGTAACTATTGGTCCCCACCATATCTGCTTAGGGAACACTGTCGCCCTCCACACTGATCTTCTCCTCTCAGAACATGCAGAGAGATGAGGAATCATGCCAAGACCTGCCCCAACCAAGCCCTGGATTGCTTTACAGGAAGTATACAAAAGACTTAAGCCCCTGACTTCGTAGTACGTGGCCAAATACTTCCGTCTTAATCAAAGCTAATCCACCAAAAATTAGTATTTAATCTATGCTAAATCCAAGAAATCTGGAAAAAGTACAGAAGGAGAAAAAAAAAAAAAACAAAGGAAGAGAAACTATTAGCAATTCTGCAATCCTATATAAGTATAATCACTTTCGCTGGGATTTTGGTGATTTGTTTTTTCTGATATAACTTCTTATGCATAGACATTTTTAAATAATGGGGTATTAATGTAGCATTTTTGAATTTTTTCTTTCTTGCTCAACAATATCCCATGAAAAATTTATGTCAATAAACCTTATTCCACAAATTAACTGTAATGAGTACTTAGTATTTAATAATCTGTATACATCAAAAGTTACTTATCTCTTATTAGGAATTGTAATCCATTTTACATTGATGACATTTTTAGTAGATAAATTCCATAGAGTTGATGGAATAGGAAATCAGGGTATTTTTCAGACTTGTGATAGTCAAAGTCCCAATACCAAGCCTGCCCAAATACCTTCCTGCAGCGTATGTCATGAGCGTCCCATCCTCATATGAGCCCTAGTGACCTCAGTTAACCTCTTGGGCTGTTACCAATGTGATACAGTAAAATGTATCCCTTTGACTTCTCTTTTGTTTGACTATAAGCGCGGTGGACATTTACCCCAGACTTATTCATCCTATACCACACTTCTTCATATCCTTCAAAACAATCACTAAGTAAGAAGTCGTCTTTCTATGTACAGAGTTATAATCCGCAAATAACTAAGCCACACTTTAGACAGATCCATCTTCCACATGAGAAGAAACAGTAGTGAGGGGAGAATTTTAGCTCTAAACTTGGGAGGCTTTGGTCTAGTACAACTTGGTACCAACAAATCCTATGTCAGGAAAAAAACGCAACAACAGTTCTGGAAGTTTCTGGGTCCAAGTCACACTGGTCTATGCACCCCCCACACACACTCAAACAGTATTATGAACTGAATTACGTCCCCAAATTTATACGTTGAAGCCCTAATCCTAATGTGACTCTATTTTAGTGGTTCTCAACCTTCCTAATGCCGCAGCCTTTGAATACATTACTCATTGTGGGGACCCCCAACTCTAAAATTATTTTCGTTGCTACTTCATAACTGTAATTTTGCTACTGCTATAAATCATAATGTAAATATCTCATATGCAGGAGACCCTTAAAAGAGTTCATGACTGGGTGGCGCCTGTGGCTCAGCGAGTAGGGCGCCGGCCCCATATAACGAGGGCTATGGGTTCAAACCCGGCCCCCACTGAACTGCATCAAAAATTAACCGAGCACTGTGGTGGGCACCTGTAGTCCCAGCTACTTGGGAGGCTGAGGCAAGAGAATTGCTTAAGCCCAAGAGCTAGAGGTTGCTGTGAGCTATGACTCCATGGCACTCTACCGAGGGCGATAGAGTGAGACTCTGTCTCTACAAAAAAAAAAAAAAAAAACAACCAAAACCAAGAAAAAGGGTTCATGATGCACAGGTTGAGAACTGCTGCTATATTTGGAGTTATTTGGGAGATATTTAAGGCCACAAGAGGTCACAGTAGCGTAGGTCTCTAATCCCACAGGACTGGTCCTTATGGGAAGAGGAAGAGATACCAGAGGTCTCTCTCTCCCTTTGGTGCACACCACCAAAAGTACATACAGAGGAAACAGCACCCTCGGCAAGCCAGGATGGGAGGCCTTGTTAGAAACAAATCCTCGCGGCATCCTGATCTTGGATTTATCAGCTCCAAAGCTGTAAGACAATAAATTTCTATTGGTTTAGCCACTCAGCCTCTCTCACGATAGTCCAGGCTGACTGACAGGAGGAGAGTTCAATTGTTCTCGGTTTTCTTTACCTTAATCCCCCTGAGGAGTGTGTAGGGGAGTCTGGGAACTGGCAGTAGCAGGGTGGTACTATTATAGCTCTTTCGGGACCCCTCCACCCTCCACCTACAATAAGTTATGATGTCAGGAAAAGATGAGGGTCCCATCCTCTGCTTCAAATCAGTGCACCTGGATAAAGTGAAGCTTACGAAAGGGTGTACCCCATCAGTAGGAAATATTCTGGAGAGCAAAACACTATCTTAAATACATCCATAATTCTACACTTTCATATATGATGCAATAAGAAATTCAGAAAAAAATTGGCTGGCATGCCAATAATAGTGAAAGCAGGTAGACCCTGGATGCAAAACTTCATTTTTAATTGGAACTCTTACATCCAGATGTAATAAGATTTTATGATCCAAAATGGGATCATAAAGTGGAATGCTGGGCAGCAGAGCTCATGAGAAGTGGCCAGATTATGGGGATAATTTGAAAGAAGATCTTGCTGATAGATTCCATGTGAGTGAGAGGAAGAGAGAGGAGTCCAGATGATTCCCGGGGTTGGGCCTGAGTAAATGACCACCAGCCAAGATGTAGAGACTGTGGGTGGAACAGATTTGGGGCAGAGGCAAGAACCTTGTCTGAACACCTAGAGTCCATTCACCTGTGACTCTTCTTTACTATCAACATCTGGGCAGCTGGGTGCTCTAGCCAGAAATCACACTCTGATATGAACCAGGGGGTGTAAAGATGGATGATTTCTAAACACTGATGGTCAAATCTTATTTCCCCTCTCTTTCCTTCATTTCAGGAAGATCCTTTCTTACCTTTTAGAGTTCCTAGAAATGTCTATAACTCTCCCTCACGTTTTTTCCTTTACCTTCAGCCAATGACTTCGATTCCAGAGACTCTGAAGTTAAACACCTTGACTCCCTGCTCCTCACACCATACAAGCATGCAAACCCTGCCTGTAGCCCCATTTAGCCTATTTCCTTCTCTCGTTAGATCAAAGATATATTCCCACGCTCTCAAAACAGTCCCCACCTCTTTTCCTGACTCCGTGTTCCAAAACACACAATAGGGACTCAGTAGACGAACTTTCAGCTTTACTATCATCATGAGACATCATTTTCATAATTCACCGCCACCCTATGCCCAAGTCAACAAAGAAATCGGGCATTATAATACTAAATACTGTTGTTAAAAATACATAAACATGGGAAATTTGTCATCTTAAAGTTTTATTATATCTTAACATATTTGATTTTTATAACCACCTACTCCATGAACAATATGTAAAAGACTATTGTGTAAAATTAAAGAATAAGCACAAAAATCTTTTTATTCATATTAGTGTACACAGAATGTATAGATTAGTACAAATTAGTGACATGGATGACAATATCGAGCATCTCACTCATGTAATCACTGTGGTCCCCAAAGCTGTAATTCTATATTTGTACGGAGTACACACCCAAAGAAACAGGGACAGCATCAGCCTCGTCCAGATGCACTCACACAGAAAAAAATATTAGTCTTCACTTCTTATTTTAGAAAGAGAAATTTAAAATTGCTGCTTATCATAAATAATATGGTCATTAATAGTTGTCAAAATGAGAAGAAAATTGAACAGCAACTCAATCTGCCTTGGTCTGTGTTCACTTTCCCACATCTAGTTCAGAATCTAGCACTTAGAAGCCAGTTAATAAAAATCTGATAAGGTAATGTACCAACTATTAGAGGAAAATCAATAACGGTGGCTTAGTAGAGCATGTAACATAAGTAAAATGGGCTTTGCATTAGGAGCATTTCTCTATGTCACATTCAGAGTGATGCCCCTTTATTTTGACTTAGGAAAGATGCTTTTCAGAAATCCTAAGACTGGTCTAAGCCTTTTCCCCTAGTTAACTGTGCAAGAATATATAACCTGGGCGGCGCCTGTGGCTCATCAGGTAGAGCTCTGGCCCCATATACCGAAAGTGGTGGGTTCAAACCTGGCCTCGGCCGAACTGCAAAACAGAAAAATGGCTGGGTGTTGTGGCGGGTGCCTGTACTTTCAGCTACTCGGGAGGCTGAGGCAAGAGAATCGCCTAAGCCCAGGAGTTGGAGGTTGCTGTGAGCTGTGTGACGCCACGACACTCTACTGAGGGCCATGAAGCAAGACTCTTGTCTCTACAGAAAAAAAAAAAAAGAATGTGTAACGTGAGTGAGCGGTTTCTAAGGTAGAACCATCAAGCCAGCAGCCGTCTGGAACCTGCAACTTATAACTAGTCACTTGTAAACAGAATCTGGCAGAATGCCTGGAGAGCACCATGCGAGGGTGGGAGGCAGCAGCATCCAGCCGTGGTGCAGGAGAAATGTGCGATCCCACCCGAGAAGTGGAAGATGTGGTGCTAGATGGTACTTGTGGAGTCAGAGACACAAGGTCATTTGCCAAGTGGTGGAAGATGTGCTGTCTGGAAGGCGGAGCGCTGCGGCACGTCTGAGCGTCCAGTTCACGTGTCAAACACGGGGTGGGGTGAGCCTTCTCCCTGTGTGTCAGAGAAGCCAGAATCGTGGCTCGGTGGGTCAGGAAACCCACTCTGTGTCACTGCATGAGCTGTGAATCACATAGGGGAGTGAGACCCACCTGAATATCACTGCGGAATTCGGGGCTGCCTGAAGAATTATTCATGTCTAGAGGTAACACTGGAAATTTCTGTGGAAGCTGACGCAGACCAAGAGGAACGGTGGTGCTCACACTTTGCAGATGCAGAACAGCCAAGTGCTCGCCAATTACGGCCCCTGAGGATGGCAGAGGCCTTCCGCTGGCTGTTTTCTCCGAGACTCTGGCACTTCTGTCTCCAACAGCATGATCTCAGGCACTGTCATCTAGTCTTCGTAAACACAGCACCAACAACTTCTCTATCTTAAAAACCGTATCTTGAAAAGGTGGCAGCTGGGCATAGTGGCTTACATCTGTAGTCCTAGCAATCTGGGAGGCTGAGCCAATGCCGGGGTGAAGCAAGGACCATGTCCCCTGACCACCCACCCGGAGGGCTCTGACGATGTGAGCACGCGGCCCTTAGAACCTACGGCGTGAGTGGGAAAGCAGAGGGCTGAGAGCAGAGAGGAAAGGATCAGAATAAATATATACAGTGAGATGTGAGGGGCAAAAACATGACAGCCATGCTGAGATTTGGGGAGCTCCAGAAGTGAGCCCTAAAATACCGAGAAGGAAACTGGAGGCAGTAGCCATACTGTCAGGAGATTCCGGAAAAGAATGTTAAGATGTTTAATGATGACCCTGAATTCGTTAATGATCTGAAACTTAAATTTGCTCATTTACGAAAATAACCAATATGTAACATGGACCATATTATTAACAATTGAAGTGAGCTGTTTTCTACACCTGTCTGTGTAATCCCAGTGGCTCAGTACAATGAGGTTAAAATCCACGCCTTACAAATCAGAGTTTCCAAGGGGTCCACAGCTTCTATTTCTTCTCATTGAACACTTTCCAGACCTCGTTTTGGCAAAACCACATACACCCGAGGTCAGATGTGCAAATAATGAATCAGAATCTACCTACAGCTTAGATTTCATACTTAATGTCCAACTGGTGGCTCCCAGCTACCAATGGCCCCTCGTCTCTTGCTTGAACACACACAACAATGTCCTAACCCGCTTCTCTTGCCTACGGGATTGCCTCCTCCAAAGAATTCTCTACTTTGTTTATTGGGAGAGCCAATCTTCTTCACCAACACTATGATCTGAGTGGATCTGAGTCCCCAGAAGAGAGGTTTCCAAACCATTTTTGAGATAAAAAATGTATTCCATATCATGGCCCACTGACATACAGCAACATATTTTAACTGAAACAAAATCTCATAAGAAAACAAAGCTATACAACATGAGATGCATTATATTTGCTATTCTATTTTATTCAAGTTCATTAAAAATGCTAGTGGTTACCCCTAAAGCAACAGATGCAAACCAATTTAGAAACCATTGATGGATGAAGCCCCTTACGCTTTGCATGATGTAAGAAGATGTTCTTCCCCGGGCTGACACTGCTGTCTCCGCCCTCACATTTCTCTCTGTAGATACAACCAGCCCCGTTTAGTTCCCAGTACATCTTATTGAACAGAATTCTGCACACACAACATTCTCTTCCTGCATGGCATTATCAGCCCCGAAACTTTGTTTGGCTGCCAAACTCCTTTTCTCTTTCCCTTTTCATAGCCCAATGGATGTATTTCTTTCTCTCTGCAGACTTTCCGGACAAGTCCGGACACTATGAATCACTTCCTCCTGATTGTTACTTTTATAACTTGAACTTTCTTCAAGCATCGCATTCATCACTATAAATTATAATGATTTCACCCCCTTCTGGGATTTTTAAAAAAATCTTTTAATGTTTTTGAAATTGGGAATTTTGAAATTTAATATGACTGTGGTCCCTTTTTCTTTAAGCCATTTAGGATGGATTTTTTTGTCACTTGTAACTAAGAGTGTTATTAAATCAATGACACATGCAACATCTTCGACTTATGCGAAACACATTTACATTTTATCTCTTCTAATGAGTTCCTGAATCCTTGGAGCACAGAAATTGTGTCTTATTTATATCTATAACCTCACTGCCTAGAGTATTGTCTCATAAAGATCCAGCATCACCAAATACTTCTTGAGTAAGTCCAAGGGAAAGAATATTTATAATTCATCATCAGTCTCGTATTTAAAAATGTCAGGGAATTTCACACTTACAACACTGATTGGTACATAATCGTCCTATAAATCTCCCAGATTAATAAATAGAAATATTTAATCTATTATACCTATTAAATAAAAATCCATAAAAATAGAAATATTGATATTAAAGAGTTGGGGTAATAGATAAGATTAAAGTAGTCAAACTATGTCTATTTCTACTAACAACACATATGACTACATCTACCATGGAAAAATGGCTAGACATTAATAAAATTAATAATCATTGGCTGGGTGGGTGGTAGTCTTAGCACTCTAAGAGGCCAAGGTGAGAGGGATTGCTTGGGGTCAGGAGTTCAAGACTAGCCTGAACAAAAGCAAGACCCGATTTTTAGTAAACATAGAAAAGGAATAGCTGGGCCTCAGAGCCTACGCCTGTAGTCCCAGCTCCTCAGAACACTGAGGCAGGAGGATTGCTTGAGGCCAGGAGTTGAAGTTTCCTGTCAGCTATGATCACACCACTCCCTCTAGCTAGGGTGATAGTGTGAGACCATGTCTCAATAGTGAAATAAAAATAAAATTTCAATAATGATAAGATAACATAAGTTCCAGAGTTCATGCTTACTACGAATTAGACAGTGACCCACTTCTAGAGTTGCTAAGTGTCTTAGTTCCCTTAGAAACCATTCATGTGCTTCAACAGCTGATTGACGTGTTTTCTGAGCCATAGGGACATTTATTCTTATGCCAGAAAAATACCGTCTAGAATCTGAAATTATAGATCCTTCCCAGGATGAATTGAACAGAAAGTGAAATAGGCCCACTACCTTAAATTTTGACTATCTCTGAATATAAGGACAGGTTCTACTTTATTCCATAAAATAGAGGCTCAGCAGTGAACTGACTATTCTGGCTGAAACTTCAAAGAAGCATCCCAGTCCCTAACATGGTGTTCATCACACACAGCTAGGGTCCAGAACATGCTGCCACTGCCAAATGTCCCAGACACCGGGGTTCCCTTTCACACTCCTCCTGCAGACTTAGAGTCCATCTAATACATCCTTTTTTGAGCAAGATGCTGAAAAAAAAAGCATCTAAGCCTATAAAACACAACCTGTCTTCCCAAATATTCTCTCTAGTAATATTTTGAATAATTATGCAGTTTTATAGTTTATATTCTTTACTTAATCATAGATTTACACAGCATAATCTGGTACCAAAAGAATCATACTCCAAAGCCATTCCACGGCAATTTAACCACTGTGAATTACCAACTTTCACTGTCACAACCTATTAAAGAGAAGGTTTCAAAATGCCAGCCACACAGTGGTTCACAACATGTTCTTACTTGATAGCACTTGGACGTGTCCACTCAAATTATGGCAATTTGTCCTTCATATTGATTGCAAATATATATCTGCCACTTCACAATATCTCATGATACTGAAGCTGGATGACAGATAAATTTTTTTTCCAGAATTGCTGTCAATGGGAAGTCAAGGGCAAAATCTTACATTATAAATGAATACCTCCCAATACGTCTAACCCATTTCAGCAGGAAAAATGCCAGTGTTTTAAATTTAATTATAGAAAATAGAGTTCCAGGCCCACAGCAGTGGCCTGTAATCCTAGCACTCTGGGAGGCTGAAGTGGGAGGATTGCTTGAGGACAGGAATTTGAGACCAGCCTGAGCAAGAGTAAGACCCTCACAAAAAAGGGAAAATTTAGCAGGGTGTAGTGGTACATGCCGGTAGTCACAACTACTGAGCAGGCTAAGGGAGAACGATCCCTTGATCCCAGGAGAACGAGTGATGCCACTGCAGTCTAGTCTGGGTGACAGAGCAAGACCTTGTCTCAAAAAACAAAAAACAGAACAATCTAAAACAGAGTTTTGATGACTCACATACAATTTTCCTTGCTGCCATTGACTTGAAAAGTTTTCAAAGAAACTTCTCTTCTGAGCATAAAATAAAAAACATAAAACAAAAACTGAATAGATCCAGAATTATCTTTGATAGCTGCCAAGATATGTTGATGAAAACATTAAAACTTTAAGTGATACATTTGTTGATTACAATGCACAACTTCACAAAATAAGTCAGGTTAGAGAATTAAACCTAAATTATACTTTGCACATATACAAGAGGTTTTATTGTACTATTAGACTTGTGAAGGTTTGATATCAGGAAACCTCTCTTTGAATGTGTATATACATATATATATCTGTAGTCATTAAATATCATACTTTACGGATTCAAATATCCTGGTACGTGGTCAATGAATCAATGTAAGGGACAAATAAGGATATTATGGAAAGGTACTTATCAATCCCTAACCTTACTTTTGCCAACTTATTTTCTATTTTCTCTTAATTTTCAATTTGCACAAATCAAAACATGACCCCTACGTTACCCCTTTCAAGGCAAAATTATAGTATTTTTTACTATAAAATCTCCTTTTTCTAAAGACTATAAGATTGCTATTTCAATTACCTCCTAATGAAAACATTTTACTTCTCTTCTGCATATATGTCTTATCTGCTTATTAATTATAACTATCTCTGTTAAGTTGGGTATGGGGAAGTGCAGTGATTGTAGTTATGTCCAGAGTTTCTTTGATACTCCTCTCTTTAGGAAGTGGAGATTAACCTCACCCTGAGTGTGAGCTAGACCTAGTCACATTTTGCCAAAAGAATATGGTGGAAGTGATGACATAAGACTTGTGACACTAGGTCATAGAAAGCATTGAAGTGTCCCGATTACTCTCTCTCAGATCATTCAGTCTGGGGAAGTCAGCTTCCATGCTGGGGATGCTGTCACAGCCATATGGAGAGGTCCATGTAAGGAGAAACTAAAGCCTCCTGCCAACAACTAGCAACGATCTGGTGCACACAGTCAACAAACAAAGGAGTCGGCCAATCTGGAAACAGATCTTCCAGCCCCAGGCAGGCCTTCCAACGATACAGTACTTGCTAACTTTGTTACCGAAACACTCTAAAGAACCTTGATAGGGTTCCTGACTCACAGAAACAATGAGATAATTATTGTATTAATGTGCAAAATTCTAAGGCAATGAGTTATGTAGCAATAGGTAACTAATACTGTGTATACTGAAAATCTATATGTTCTTTTAGGGCTCATTACCCAATGCTGTAGTTACAGTGATTTCATGATAAACTTTTAGAGACACAAAATGAATAAAAAATAAGCCAGGCCAGAGCTTCTAATGCCATCCCTAAGATTTCTTTGATATTATCCTTGGGAGTTTACAATTTATCATAAACCCCTAGTTGCTTTCAGGCAGCCAACTCCAAGAAAGGTTCAAACCTATTTAGGGAAAAGAATGTATTAAAGATTTAGCGTGAATGTAACCATGACTTGCCTGTTTTATAGATTTGTCTGTTTATAGATTTTTAAGGCTAATGAAATATTTTACTGAATAGTACACACAGACATTAAAGAAGTAAACATTTCATAATTATTGTTGCAGATTAAGATGCTATTTTTGGACATCTTGTTAAGCTGGATGACTTTTCTCTATATTTTCTCTATAGTTTATACATATAAAATATAAAGCCATAGTCTCTTATGTATAAATGGTGATAAGGACAGAATGTTTTGATGTCCTAAGATGATCTAATCTTATTAATATACTCTACCTTACTGGATTAAAGAATAGATTCTTATGCATTCATATTTCAACTATTCTCTGTTAGCAAATGCCCATCATAATCCACAATTATATAGCTATGACTGGTGTTAAGTTTCCAATAATTCATTTTCTAGTACAATTTTTGCAAGATTCTCTGGGTAAATCCTCTTCATTTTTAATGCTCACATTGAAGGGTTCTAGTACTTCGCTTTCTTCCCATTCTTCAACTTGTCCTCTTCTGGTCTTGCTATGAACCAACTGAACTCTCCTCTAGCTCAAGTTAGAGTGAGCCAATTCTATCTTTGGAGATACAGCTCACTCAGTTTCCATTTTCCTTTTTCATCTAGTAAAGCATTCACTTGGAATCAATCTTGCTATTATGATTTGTTTTGGTCAACGAATTATGATTGAATACAAGCATTTACGAGCCATGCGTGATTCTTCATCCTTTTTTCCTTGCTTGGAAAAGCTGTGCATTGTATTCGGGTGGCAGAGGCATCAGAGGGTGTAGAGTGACTATGTGGAAGAGGTTTCATCTGCCTGTTCTGGACATGTTGCATTAGTGATTAAGTAAACTACTTAGGGAAGCCACGGAGATTTAGGTATTGTTTGTTACGATGACACACGCAGCCCACACTGACTAGTAAAGAGTGCATGATGGGTAAAGTTACAGAGTGCATGATGGGTAAAGTTACAGAAGTTTCTCAGTAAAAAGACCATGGTAATCTGAATTTTTCTTGAAAAGCATATTGTATTCTGCTTTATTTTTCATTTATTCCATTTCGTTCTGAGGCACTAGAAACCTGAAGCAACCAAAGAACAGCAAACCGAAGAGTAAATCGTCTTCTGTGTCTCGGTTTCCTCATCAGTTCTCGGTTTGTGTGAAGATTCAAAAATGTTAATTGTTATAATTATACTTTAAAGGTTATGAAGCTCTTGACTAGACACTGGAAAATTATTATAAACTAGATTTTAATTTTTAATTATCTTTTCTTTAATATCTTTAAAGTCATCTTACACACTAGGATGTGATCAATAAAAATTGAGCAACGATCGTAAGTATTTATATTAAACTGTATTGCAATTTGTGACTTAAGTAATGCATTCTTTTTTTTTTTGGAAAGTTTTTTTTTGGCCAGGGCTGGGTTTGAACCTGCCACCTCTGGTATATGGGGCTGGTGCCCTACTCCTTTGAACCACAGGCACCGCCCCAAGTAGTGCATTCTTAAGAACTAAACTGTATGCCTTAACTTCTTGGTGTGATAAAATTCATATCACATAGACACTCACCTCTTCAGGGTAAAATTTATCAGACTTTCTTATATCAGGAAATTAAAGAAGCACTCCACTAAAATGTAAACTTGAAATTTCTACTTAGGGGAATAATCAAATACTAATTAAGATATGTACCAGTGAATCTAATTGATAAGCTCATAATTTAACTAATATTTATCTTTTTTTTCCAACACTCATTCTGAATTTGTCAAGTGTAAAGTAGGAAGAAAAGATCCTTTTATGCGATAACATTTTTGTACATTTGTTCGTGGTAAATCCAGAAAGGAAATCAAAGGAATTTTAAAGTTTCCAATGCCTATACTATTGCAACTACAAAATTATTAACAAGAGGCTGATTTGAGATATAGAAAAATTTTTTAAATTATAACTTCTATATCACATGACTGAGTGAAAATATAAACAGTATTCAAAAATTGAAAACTGGAAAAAGTGCATTGGTTTTACTTATAATATATAATGTCAATACATCAACTCTCAACATTTTCAGAATATATTTAAACTAGTACACCTATAACTGCTGTACACCAATTCATATTACTATTATAAAATGTTGCTTGACCATTTTAAAGTTACATAATATTCAAATGTCAAATGCTAAAACAATGTAAAACAAAAACAATATATAAATAAATTTCTCGGTGGTCATATTATGAGAATGCTGCCAGTTTTCCCCAGTACACTTAAAAATTTACGTATGTATGTAAAGATATACACACATACACACAGACATGCACATAAACAGAAATTCACAAACAGTACCTACATACTACAAAAATGTGATCATGCCAAATATACATAGCAGAATATATATATATATACTC
Organism: Perodicticus potto; assembly: GCA_963574655.1. NCBI lineage: Eukaryota > Metazoa > Chordata > Mammalia > Primates > Lorisidae > Perodicticus > Perodicticus potto. The sequence continues at coordinate 17,872 of CAUYRH010091517.1, read as the reverse complement.
TGTAACTTTTTCTTCCAGTCACTATGTCTCGGAAACCATCTCAGATCATTAATTATGAAATTATCATTTTTTCTGTATTTTTCTATATTTATGACTATTCCATTGTGTTGATTTATCTTTTAAATTTTTCTACAATTACACAAATTTACATAGTTTTTTTCTTTTTTCCTTTTCTAGTTTGCTCATGCATAAATGTTAAAACCAGGCTCACTTCATGAGAGTCTATGTACATATGTGGGAATATTATTTTAGAATAAATCCCTAAAAATGAATTTGCTGGGTCTTATAAACATTTTAAGCTGTGACGCACGCTATCATCCTGTCCTCAAAGCCTTTCCCATGGTGACTCTGCCAACAACATAAAAAAATGCCAATTTACATGCACTTTGGCAAACAGTAACATGTGTGATCATTTACATTTTTAATAATATGCTAGTTAATACAGAATTTATAATTGCTTTATTTCACATAACATGGCATTTTAAACTGTAGAACCCATTAGAAAAAAGGTGATAGTAATCACAAAAAAAAGGACCATTTTTCACTCTATGACTTGTCAACTCAGCGTGTGTTCCTCATTCAGAACTTTATCCATTTTATTACAATTACAGATACAAATATTCTGACCCTCAGGACAAATGTTATTACTAACAACTTCATTTTTTTTTTTTTTTTGAGAAAAAAAGAGACTCAAAAAAGCAGTATGTCTAGTCTCACAAGGGTAGTTAGTCTCCAGGAGTCAAGAATTTTATACCAAATTTCTGTCTTCTTGTCACACGTTATTTTGATTATACCACAGCACTGTCAGTGTTTGGATTAAATAGTTCTTTTGCATTTTTAATCCTATTATAAAACAATTTTCATTAATATTTATTAGTTTCAAGAAGTTTGCTCTTTAATTTTAGATGAATCATTAAGTTCTGTCACTAAGACTCTAATTACTTTTCAGATCGTGAAGATGGAATGCCACCTTTTGAAGTCTTTTTTTCATTGCATTTTTAATTCAGAAATAATAATTGTACATATTTATAGGGTACAATGTGATGTTTTGCTATATGTTTACAATGTGAAATAATTAAACAAGCTAATTAACAAATCCATCACCTTACATACTTATTTTTTGTGGTGGAAATATTTCACATATACTCTTCTTGCAATTTTGAAATATATAGTGGATTATTGCTTACGATGGTCACTGCTGTGTAATAGATCACTAAAGCTTGTTCCTCCTGTCTCTATGAAACTTTGTCTCCTTTGACCAGCATCTCTCCTTTCCCTGTCTCCTCCTGCTCCAGTCTCCGGTAAACACCATCCAGTTGCTTCTTGTCCTGTTATGAAGTCAATCATCTTCTAAGAGATTATGCCCATTCAAAACTAAAATGGCAAATTTCAGAAAAGCTGTCTGTAAAGCAATCGTTCTGTAAGTTAAAAATTTGTTTTTACAATCTACCATATTTTAAAACTTAGATATGAGTTTTTAGGATTGTTTAAAATGATATCGCATTCCCAGTTTAAAAAATGATACTATTTAACATTTTTTTTTTTTTTTTTTGAGACAGAGCCTCAAGCTGTCACCCTGGATAGAGTGCTGTGGCATCACAGCTCACAGCAACCTCCAATTCCTGGGCTCAAGCGAGTCTCCTGCCTCTGCCTCCCAAGTAGCTGGGAATACAGTTGCCCGCCACAATGCCCAGCCATTTTTTGGTTGCAGCCGTCATTTTTGTTTGGCAGACCCAGGCTGGATTCGAACCCACCAGCTCAGGTGTACGTGGCTGGCGCCTTAATTCATTGAGCCACAGGCGCCGAGCCCACTATTTAACATTTTAAAGTTCATTCATACCATTTTTCTGCCATGTTTTTAAAAGTAATTTCTCTGACCAGTTAAATTATTCTGTTTGAGAAAACTCTCTTTCCAACATGAAGCTTTCCAATTTCTATTTAATTCTTTCTTTTATTCAGAATATTTACAATGCTTCACATGATCAGCAGTTACCACTCTCTAATATAAAAATTATTCCTATATAAATGTCAAATATTTTAATATTTTGAGGTTATAAAACTAGTCAATTATAAGTATTCAGGTTTGATGAAAGTATTTCAAATTGTATGTAAAATCAGCACATTGCACCCCATAAATGCATTAATGTGCATAGCTATAATTTAACAAAAATTAAAAATATTTTATTTTATTTCATTTATTTATTTACTTTTTTGAGACAGAGTCTCACTATGTTGCCCTCGGTAGAGTGCTGTGACATCACAGCTTACAGCAACCTCAAACTCTTGAGCTCAAGCAATTCTGTTGCCTCAGCCTCCCAAGTAGCTAGGACTACAGACACCCGCCACAACACCCGGCTATTCTTTTTTCTTTTATTTTTTGCAGTTGTTTAGATGGCCCGGGCTGGGTTTAAACCCACCACCCTTGGTGTATGTGGCTGGCGCCATAACCACTGTGTGCTATAGGCACTGAGCCTAAAAAATACGTTAAAAATTGCAAGAAAGCAAATATAACCCTTAGAGGAAGAAATTGTGGCTTTATGTCCAGACAAAACACCAAAATTTTCCCAATGAGGTTGAAATCACCTACTACTTTATTTCAATAGAAATACGTTAGCAGTATTAGTCTTTCTACAGAAAGAGGACCAGGCATATACTTGACTATAATTTATTTTTGTAAGTCTTTATTTTTTTATCAACAAACTTTAATCATCTACAAAAGATGACTGATACGTGTAGATGAAATATTAATCAATGAAGGACAATATGATTTTTTTCAAAAGTAAAAAAAAAGTTTTTTTTCTATCTAGTGTGAAAACTGTATTTACATGCAAAGGTAATTAAAAGCACAGTAATAAATGCTTAAATTTAAATGTTTTTTTGCATACAACTCCCTTAAGGTAAACCAGTAAGAAATGCTACGGATTTAATTGTAGATGAGACAATTGTAAAAGGTAAAGGGAAAAAAAAAATAAAGATGTAGGTATTTTTCCTTTAAAAGCTTCACATGTGTCTCAGATTCTTCACTTTGATAAACCAGAAAATACAAAACATACAGGATGCAAGGAGGGTCAGGTGGGGGGTTGGCAGCAAGAATGTTCATTTGGCACTTTAGCAGACTCATATTTAAATAAATGATCAAAGTCCTATATGGTCAGTGAACATAGATACAATTAAATAAAATAAAATGAATACAGCATTTCTGTAGTTTTACTTTTTTTTATGATTCCCTATCTTAAATAACTCTTCTTAATGGACTGCTCTCATTCTCTTAGCTAAAAGAGCTTTCACCAATCAGCGTCTCAATAGTTACTTATTGAAGGAATGAATAAGTAACACATATCCTGTACACTTATAATGTCCAACCTACTCATCCTGTCAGGTGATTGCTCAGTTGATCTTTTTATTGTATGAGTATTTGTTTTTCCTGGAATCATTTACTTACTGGATCAATTAGTCACTTATTAATTTAATTAAGAAACAAGTGGCTACTGGTACTTGATGATGTCAATAATTCCACAAAGAAAATGATGCTGGGTTTTGAAGGGCCCTTTTGTTTTCCTGGAATCTGCCTCTGCTCCCTGGTGACTGGATCTGTGCCTGGCATCTGTGTGAGGCAATGCTGTTGGATAGACTGATTTTATGAAACGGCAATTACTCTGAGAACGATGCCAAACTTAAATTGTACAAGGGACTAGATTTCAATTCAGAATAACAAATCTACAAATCATCTTATTGGAAAAATCATTATCTAATTTCTATGTACCACACATACAATTTGCATAACTGAGAAAAGATGTCTCTCAATTAGCTATTTTTAGTATCTCAAGAGTGGAAGAAAAAGTATCCAATGTACTCAGCCCTACTTTGAAGCTAATTTAAAGGTTTCATATGAAGGCTATCACCCAACTATAGCACAAGTATATGGGGAAAGGGGCAAGGGAGGAGAGGAGAGGGGGAAGGTTGGGGTGGAGGAAGGGTAATTGGTGGGGCCACACCTACGGTGCATCTTAGAAGGGTACAGGCAAAACTTACTAAATGCAGAATACAAATGTCTTCATACAATAACTAAGAAAATGCCATGAAGGGTATGTTAAACAGTTTGATGAAAACACTTCAGATTGTATATGAAACCAGCACATTGTACCCCTTGATTGCACTAATGTATCAAGCTATGATTTAATAAAAATAAATAAATAAATAAAAGAAACATATTCTGAGAAAACTGAAAAAAAAAAATTTCTCCTGTCTCTCTGGTGAGTTTTCTTTAAAAGCCAAGCAAATGAGGGCCACTTTTTTGATGATTTTAGGTCCCTTGAACTTCAGACCAGAGTGCAGACTTTGTCCCTCCTCACAACAGGACAGAAGACTCCTAGGTCCCACTAAGTCTGGATGGAATTAGGGGGCCCCTGCAGAGAAGATCCAGCCCCAGCCAAGAGATGGATGTTGAGCTCCTGTCCTGCCAATGGCTCTTTGTGGCCTGTCTGCTAGCTTTCCCCACCTTTCCAGATGACATCGGCCAACCCCTCAAAAGGCTACCTCCCCAGAGAAGACCTTCTCCACCAGGAAGGAGCAGCAAGGCAGAACAGAATGAGCTGAGAGTACTCAATAAAATACTACCACTTCATCACCCTGAACAAGACTGGACTCCTCAAGCCTCAGTTTATTCATCTGCAAAATGGGAATTATAATGACCTCAGTTTATTCATCTGCAAAATGGGAATTATAATGGTGCCTAGCTGGTCAGGCGGGCATGATGATTAAATGAGACCCTGCAAGCACAGCAAAGGGCACATAAAAAGAGTTAATGTTTTTCTGTTTATTGTCATTATCATGGGAAACACTCGGTCTTTACCATATGCCAGGCTCTGTTGCTGGGTGTTTTTTATAGATCAGCTCATTTACTCCTCCCAACAGTCCTCACACACTCCGAATATCCCATTTTATAGATGATTAATAGGTAAAGGTATGAGATTAATAGGTAAAGGTATGAGTCTAAGATCAGAGCTCTTGGATTCTCAGATGAATTCTCAACAAACTGTTATATTTTGAAAGGAATCTTTTTGCCTGAGCAGTAGTTCTCAATCATGGGCTTAAAATATTCAATAAACCATACTATAAACAGATATATCGCCATTTAGGCTCCATTGTGCCATTTCTAGAACACAGACTGAGTAGATTTAGCAATTCTTAAAGGCCCTAGGATTTTCAGAATGGTAAATAAGCACTGGCTTCAATTTAAAGTCACCAGTTGCATTAGCCCCTAACAAGAAAGTCAGCCTGTCCTCTGAAGCTTCGAAACCTGGCATTGACTTCTCTCTAGTATGAAAGTCTTAGATGGCATCTTCTTTGGACAGTAGGCTTCAATACTGAAAGAAGTTTTGCTGTGGGTAAAATGCTATCAAACAGCATCGCATGCTACAGAGAATCTTTCATGAAAGGAAGAGTCAACCAATGTGGCAAACTTCATTATTGTTTCATTTTACAAAATTGCTACAGCCACCCCAGCCTTTAGCAACCACCGCCCTGATCAGTCAGCAGCCATAAACATTGAGGTGAGACCCACTGCCTGCAAGAAGATTATAACTGGCTGAAGACTCAGATGATTGTTAGCATTTGTAAAATAATTATTCCTTAGCAATATGTATTTTTTTTAATTTTGCTTTCAATTTTAACTAGCTTTCACTCATCTTAGTTTGAAGGTTTTTTTTTTTTTTCTTTTCTTCCTTTAGCGATTCTCTTGCCCTTTGTCTCCCAAGTAGCTGGGACTACAGGTGCCCACCACAACGCCCAGCTTTTTTTTTTGGTAGAGATGGGGTGTCACTCTGGCTCACTCCAGCTCAGGATGATCTCGAACCTCTGAGCTCAGGCAATCCACCCACCTTGGCCTCCCACAGCACTAGGACTACAGGCGTGAGCCACCGCATCCAGCCAATATGTATTTTTAAATTAAAGCACATACCTAGTTTCTTTTTTTTTTTTTGCAGTTTTTGGCCAGGGTTGGGTTTGAACCCGTCACCAGCATATGGGGCTGGCACCCTACTCACTGAGCCACAGGCGCCGCCCATATACCTAGTTTCTTTTTAGACATAATGCTCATACACACTTAACAGACTACAGTTTTGTATAAACATAATTTTTATATGTAGTGGGAAAAATTTTGTTGGTTCGATTTATTGCAATATTTGCTTTATTGCCATGGTCTGGAACCATACTTATAGTAGCTTTGAGGTGTGCCTATAACAATACCAAGACTAATAGTAGTGGTGATCACAGCAGTAGAGATTATGGAGCTGCAGCATGCAGACTGCTTTGGCTGTGGATCAGATGGCTGGGCTAGAATCTTGCCCTAACCAATTCCTGACTGTATGATATTGGCTGTTTCAGCTACATTGAGAATCTGTTGTTTAGTGTAGCCACTTCCATCAGGGCCTTACCCAGGTCTTCTGGATAACTTGCTGCAGCTCCTCCATAAGCACCTGCTGCTTCACCTTGTACTTTGATGTTACGGAGATGGGATCTTCCTTCCCTTAAACCTCAAGAACCAACTTCTGCTAGCTTCAGATTTTTCTTCTATATCATCCTTACCTCTCTCAGCCTTCTTGGAATTGAAGACCATTAGGGTCTTACTCTGCATTAGGCTTTGGCTTAAGGGAATGTTGTGGCGAGTTTGCTCTTCCATCCAAACCACTGTAGCTATCCAGACTATGATGATGAGCTGCTAACCACACCGGCAACTAGGCTGTTTTGCTTTCTTATCATGCATGTATTCACTGGAGTGGTACTTTTAATTTCCTGCAAAAACTTTGCCTTTGGCTTGGTGCCGGTGGCTCAAGTGGCTAAGGCGCCAGCCACATACACCTGAGCTGACGGGCTGCCAAACAACGATGGCTGCAACCAAAAAAAAAAAAAGTTGCCAGGCATTGTGGCTGGCGCCTGTAGTCCCAGCTACTTGGGAGGCAGAGGCTGGAAAATCGCTTGAGCCCAGGAGTTGGAGGTTGCTGTGAGCTGTGATGCCACAGCACTCCACCCAGGGCAACAACTTGAGGCTCTGTCTCAAAAAAATAAACTTTGCCTTTGCATTCATGGCTCGGCTAACTGTTTGGTGCAGGAGGCCTAACTTTCAGCTGTCTCAGCTTTCAACATGCCTTGCTCCCTAAGCTTCATCATTTCTAGCTTTCAATTTAAATAAAGTGAGAAATGCGTGACTCTTCCTTTCACTTAAACACTTAAGAGGCCACAGTAGGTTTATTAATTGGCCTAATTTCAGTATCGTTGTGTCTTTAGGAATTGAGAGGCCCAAAGAGAGAGAGAGACAGAGACAGAGATAGGAGGGGGAATGGCCAGTGAGGAGAGGAGTTAGAACGCACGCAGTAGTAGAAGTATTTTATTATTAAGTTCACTGTCTTAATATGTGTGCAGTTTGTGGTGCTCCAAAATAATTACTGATCACAGATCACTATAAGAGATATAATAATAATGAAAAAGTTTGAGATTTACTGTGAGAATTACCAAAATGTGACACAGAGACGTAAAGTGAGCACATGCCATTGGAAATGGCACCAACGGACTTGCTTGGCACTGGGTTGCCACAGACCTTCAACTTGAGAAAAAAGTCTCTCAGAAGTGCAGTGCTACAGCACAATTAAGCAGGTCTGTCCACATTACCATCACCAATATTACAGTAACTGTTGTTCCTATTACTACTACTAGTACTATTGCTGTGGGGGGGGGGTTGTTTGTTTCAGATTGATGTGAGAGTGCAAACAATTAGATTACAATGTTCACATTTGTTAGGTAGTCCCTGTTGTAGTTGTAAATGCCAGCTATCACCCCATCATTACCATCATGGTTATCATCATCACCACCACCACCTTCATTATCACTTTTTCTTTCTTTCTTTTTTTTTTTTTTTTTTTTTGAGACAAAGCCTCACTCTGTCACCCTAGGTAGAATGCAGTCACTGTACTCTTACAGGTCACTGTAATCTCAAACTGCTGGGCTCAAATGATCCTCCTGCCTCAACCTCCTGAGTAGCTGGAACTACAACCACATGCCACAATGAGGCCTAGTTAATTTTTAGTAGAGACAGGGTCTTGCCCTTGCTCAGATTGGTCTTGAACTCCTGAGCTCAAGCAATACACCAGCCTCAGCCTCCCAGAGTGCTAGGATTACTGGTGTGAGTCACCGCCCAACCTTTCATTGTTACCTCCATCATCATCACTGTCATCATCATCATCATTGCTATCACCATCATTTTCGCTGTCATCATCATCACCATCATTACAAGCTGGATTCGAAGCTGCTCTGAAATAGAGATTAGCATGCTGGGTGTTTATTTCAGGGTATTCCTGGGATCAGTATCTGGAGAAGCAGGTTAAGGAAGCAGGATTAGGTAGAGGGAAGAGACAGGCAGCAGTGTGGCCCCAACAAAGTTCTCAGTCAACCCCATGGGAAGTTCTAAATCATGTGGCCTCTTTGAATTGCCCTGCCTTGGGGCCTCTATCACAATCTACAAAGTTTATCACACTGCTGGGTTCAGAATCTCATCTCACATTTTTTCCAAATGAGATATCCATTTTACAAAAAGAAAAGCTAAGGGCAATGCTCACCACCAAGGAATAAATTGCTGGAATTCCAGGCCTCTGCTGTGCTCACTGTCTGGGGGTAAAGGAGTCTGTAGGGACTTTTTTACACTGTCCCATTGGACCCTCAGCACCAGAATTTTGCTCACTTTCCCATAACAGCTGGACTCTGGGCATCATCTCCCATAATAGTGGTGCTCATCTACTCCAAATCCCAAAGGCTCTGGACAAGGCGACCTTGCTCCTTGGCAAAGCCTGCTTGGGATCTGAGTCCCCTCTTGGCCCTTCCCATCCTTTCTTCAGGAGCTAAAACAGAGGACAGTCCTTTCTGGCTGAGCTAACTGGCCCACAGCCATTCAGCATAGGGCCACTCCTATTTGTCCTCCATTTGTGAACGATCTGAGAGGGGCTGTCTGCAAAGCTAAATGAGACCGCATGGACAAAGTGCTCTGCCTAGCTGTGGCATGGAAAGGTCTTATTAAATGCTCAGTTGTCCATAGGACAGGCCCTTACCACAGGACAGGACGAGGAATCAGGAAAGTGGCAGGTTCCTGCCAAACACATTGCAATATCTCTCCAAGAACCCTCTCCCTCTGGCCCCCATGGTCCAACCTGACCCAGGCTCTGCCCTCCTCTGGCCTTGCTTATTCCCCTCCTGTCCTACCAGCTTCCTTGCTGTCCTCTCAAACTCACCCAGCACCATCCTACCTCAGGGCCTTTGCATTTTCTGGTCCCACTGCCTAGAGTCGTCTTCCCCACACACCCCAGAGCTGTCTCCTCCCATCGGGCCTCACTGAATATCATCCCCCCAAGAAAAGTTCCCTTGACTACCCTGCCTACATAAAGACATACGTGTAGCCCCCATGCCCTCACATTGTACACTTGCTTTGCGGCACATATCACTCTGGACTTATCTCACTCAAGGATAGAGCGTGTCTGAGGAGTCACCATTAAATCTGGATGCCTAGAGCAGCAACTGCACATGCTAACAGCACAGGGGTCTCCTGAAACTTCCCATCTTGCTATGAGTCTTCACTTTAAGCCAGGGGCCTGGAAAAAGCTCCAAGGCGAGAAATTCATTCCTAACGCCCTGAGCAAATCTTTCTCTCTTTCCCTATTTGTGCTTTCTCTACAAAACGAGAGGATTGGATGTGATGAACCTATATTCCCTTCCAGTGCAAACAAAAAGATTCCACAGCCTGAGATAACTTCTCATTTTAGCCAATAACCAGCTCATGCCAGAATGTAATTCATCTCTACCGATTCTGCCTAGCAACCAGGCCTTCTCTCCACATCCTAATCCCACTCGTCTTCTCCAAGAAGAATTCCTCCCCCACCACACACCCAGCCCCCAGCATCCTGCGGAGGAATGTGAGGCCTGGAGATCCCCCTCCTCTCCTGTCTGCCAACAGCATTTTAACCCAACCTCAGAACCGTCTCCGTCTCTGGCGCTGTCTGGAACAACTGTGCCCCTCCTGGGATTAGTACAGGAAACAGCAGCAGAAGTCAGGCAGGCGAAAGCGCTGAGCCAGCACGGAGAGATCATTTTTATTCTGATGCCTCACCCTCTTCTGCCGAGCTCCTAGGGCCTCGTACAGTGTCTACATTCTTGGGAGGAAGCAAGAAGAGACAGGACACATGAAAGAAAGGGAGCTTCCACACTTGAGACAAAACCAGTTTGTTCAGATAGCCTGAGAACATTTTAATCCCATTTCCCACAATAAGGGAGGAAAAAAACCAAAACACTGGATCATCATTTTAGTAGATATTGGAGGGCATGTGATAAACTTCAGTACACATGTGGAACTCAAAATCTTGGCAATCCAGGAAGAGAAATAAATGTCCTTAACTTGGTAAAGGACATTTACCAGAAAATGACAGCAAATGTCTTGCCCACTGGCCAAACTTTGGACACTAACAACTGCCACCATGATGACCACCAGTGACCATCACCTCCACCACTGCTACTCCAACCAGCACTCAATATTGAATTAGATGTTCTAGAGATTGCAAATGACACACCAAGAAAAAAATAAAGAAAGAACATAGGAAGGGGGCACCTAGAGGCTTCTATCATCTACCTAGGGATCAGGCTTCCTAGAGGCTTCTATCATCTACCTAGGGATCATTCTTGAATGAGCACTGGACATAATCAGACAAACTGGGCTAGAGAATAGCCTTGGCCATGACCTCTCTGGGCGACTTTGGGTCTCAGTTTCTCCATCCAGACCCTAAATGGTAGGACTAGACCAATTCTTTGCAAACTATGCTCTGCTGAGCCCCAGGAGCCCCTACAGGAAAGGGTGGTTGCAAACAGCTTTGTACAAACAGGTGGCCCTGGGTATCCAGTCCCCTTGAAGGGTTCTGCTCCACTTGCATTGGACTTTCATGTCAGGATTCCTGTTGAGAGTTTATTTGAACAAAGAATCTGTGCCTCGAAAAAGTAAAAAATCACTGGACACGCAACTAATGCAAGTATAGATGACAGACAGAAACAGATAATTCACATAAGAGGAAATCCAGAAGGGAAAGGCCTCTATATCCCCAGTAGTTAGAAAACTATAAGTAACTCACCTATTTACCTGGAAGAAAAAAAAAAAACCCCAAAGACTAGCAGTGTTGGCAAGGATGTAGGGAAACAGTCACACTCTTATACCAGGATAGGAATGGAAACTGGATTTTGGAAAAGTCATCAGGCAGCCCCTCTGAAAAAATTATTCATGTACTCCCTGACCTGGCAAACCTACAGTAGAACTTAGCTGGCAGGATTGCTCCGTGTGTCTGCAAAAACACACATGTGCGAGACGTCCTCTGCTGTGTGGGGTGACCAAGGACCCTCTAATTCTGCCACCTGTGATCTCCTTCTATGCTCTGGCTGCCACACCTGACTTGGAGGAACCCTGAACTGGCTTCCTTCTAGGAATAGTACAAGCTCAGGTGAGTGGAAGTCTGAGCTCACACCTCAAACAGGTGACTTCCACTTTGTAGTTGAGTCCCTCCTCTGCACTGCATTGGGGCCGCTCCCTGGAGCTCAGAGCACTTTTTCCTCATGTAAGGCCACAAGCCACAAGGAAGCTGAGCTCCCAGGCCAGACCCCTAGGATCTGAGATTCCTTCTCCATCCTCCAGCTGTGTGACCTTGAATGAGTTACCTCACCTCTCTGGTACTTCATTTGTCAACAATTTGCTGAGCAGGGATGGTTTCCCCATCAGCAAAATGAACCTGATCAAACCAACTTCATAGTGATTTTTCACATGAAATCATTTAAGTGCAAAACAAATTGTGAAAAAGTGACTGTCCTCGATCCTTGCCCTGAAGCAAATTCTCCCTAAACATCTTTGTTCAACAGTCAAAGCCCTGAACCTCTCACAAGACAAGACAACCACTTCCTTAACCTTCCCACACTGATGTACACATAGGTGGTTTCCTTTCTTCCCACTTATGCAAAACAATGCCGGCAATAACATCCTTGGAAGCCCATCTCAGTACCCGCAGGTACTTCTGTAGACAGGTACAGAAAGGAATTTCTGGATGAAAGAACAAGCATATATTTGTAGATACTGCCATATAATCCAATATTTGTAGATACTTCCATATAATCCTCCAAAAATGACATTTATCTCCCACCCCATCTGTTCAAAACCAGACAGTGCAAAGGATCAGATCTGGGCCAGGCATAAAGGCTCATGCCTGTGATCCCAGTACTTTGGGAGGCTGAGGCAGGAGGATCACTGAACCCAGGAATTCAAGGTTGCAGTGAGCTATGATCATGCCACTGCATTCCAGCCTGGGCAACAGAACTAGATCCTGTCTCAAAAGAAAAAAAAAAAAAAGAGTCAGAATCAGATCTGGACAAAGGCAAGATGTTCTTATCTTAAAAGAGGTCGTGGGAAGAATTCAAGAGTGTTTCTAATTGGCTCCCTAAAGGCTGACCCAGTCTGTCCAGCCAGAACTCCAACGTAGGTCAGGCTGTAGAAAAATTAGCCTTTGGGCTAAGTCAGCTTGACTTAAGTTAGAAAGTATAAAGGACTTCCTGAGAATGAGGGGTTGTTAGGTCACGAGGAGAAGGCCAAAGAAGCTAGGAGATTTCTCCTAGGGGTCTCTTAAAACAGGAGATGAGGAGTGGTCTCTCTGCAATGGATTAAAGGGGGAAAAATAGACTGCAGCCCTTTCCTCCAGGCGCTAACAATAATACTGCACATGGGAACCCGCTCGCTCCCAGTGCAGGTCTCATTCCTCACTTTGACAGAGATGCAGATAAAGGCACAGAAGGGCAAGCAATTTGCCCCACGTGGCACAGCCAAGGCAGGGACAGAGCTGAACTCCCCAACCTTGGCGTTCCCAGCCTAGTGCCAGGGCCTGCCCCAGGACCCCACCTCCACATGCACATCTCTGAAAAGCCCCAGAGCTGTGGACCTGGACTCCGGACACGGGACACTTAGTGTCTCCCTACACGCAGCATCTTGGGTAGGAGCATCTCCGGCACTGCAGTCCCCCAGACCTGGCTTCATCATTTATTGGCCACATACCCACACCATGGCAGCATGCTCCAAAATTCCACCTCTGTAGTACCGGGAGAAACAGCAGCCCATCTAGGCATCGCAGGGTGCTAGCATGCTGCACACTACCCCTACTTCACCCCTGCGTGGGCACCTTGCCGGGCTGGGTGCACACATGTGCTCAATTGTGATCAGCCAGGAAGGAGGGTCTGCCGCAACAACGGTAGCGGTCAAAACCCTCTTGCTGCTTTTTTTCCTGGCAGCCCCTGAGGAACACAGCACTGAGGACCTATATATATATAGACACCTAGTCCCTTCAACTGAGCTGGGAGGCCACACAGAAGTTTGGACACATTGACTTTACTCCGCTCCCCCAAAACATTCATTCATGCATTGAGGCATTCATGGGATTGCAGCCAATGTGAAACAGTGGCTGGAGCACTAGCTATACTGTTCCAACAGCCCCAGGGGGTTCAAAGCTCTCAGCTCAGGCACTTTCTAGATGTGTGACCTTGGGCAAGTCACTTTGCCTCTCTGAGCTTCTGCATCTCCCTCTATAGATGGTGGATAATGCCTCCACCACCACATTATCCACAATGGTGGATAATGGCAAGGACCAGTATATAGAAAGTGCTTAGCTCCTTGCATGATACACAGTGGTGCTCAAGAGTGAATCTTAATGGTGGGCTTTGAACACTAAGGAAGGACAGAGGTGGGAGATGCAGGGACCGAGGGCTTTCCAGAGCCCTTCATATCACAGTTTCCCCTGTGGAAGGTCACAGGATGTGTCCAACTCTCACCACCCCATGTCATGCTTCCCCTCTGCTCCTTGTTAAAGGGCCCAGCCTTGAGGGGGGGTTAGCACTCCCTTCTCAGCATCTGTTGAGTGCCTACTGGGTGCCCAACTCCACACTGGGTGCTGACAAGCAGGGCTCCGTAGAGGAGCTACCCAATCCCATTGCTCAAAACTGCCTACAGCAGTCTGCTCTTTGGAGCTTCCCGAGGGCAGAAGCAGCAAGGATAATCAGAAGAATTGACAGCAGTGAAGCCCCTACTCCATCCAAGGTCCTGGATGTGGAATCTGAACACTGAGATTTAAAGCCAAGTCCTTGGGACATGAGTCAGACACCTCGTGCTCTTCCCCCACTGTGCCCTGGGACATTCCCACCGAGAGTCGATGCTTCTAAGTTTATACAGGATGGGAACACAGCAGAGAAGAGGGGAGATGTTTCAGGTCTCCTGGCAATTAATCCCCTTTGTTCCTCCCCCAAGAAATATCTCTCGCACCTGCCCCAGATGGACCCAAGCCTTTGGGCTCCCCCACCCATGTCCCCAGCCACGTCTCCAGCCATATTGGCCCAGACAATATCTAAGCTTTGGTTGTAATCACCAAACCCTAGAGGGAGACAGGGAACAGCTGAGGGATGACCTCTGACCCCCACCAGGTGCACAGATTGAAGGGCTCTCACCCCAGAGCATGGCATGAGCCTGTCTCTCTCTCTGGCCACATTGTCCAACCCTCCTTGGGGAATCATGGGGCTCCCCTGCTTGCTAGCTCTGCTCTGGTCTCAGCAACACTTCCAGAGCTCTCTACCCTGCCCCTTTGAAAAGATGTTGAGACTGTAAATTTCTAAGAATCTAAGCATCACTGAGTTTAGGATTTTGAAGGTTCTAAACTAGACCTAGAAAGAGGAAACTCTATAACAGCCAGACATTTAGAGACAGAAGTCTTTTCTTTTCTGCAGGCACCAAACTCCCAGTTTACAGCTAACAACAGCTCGTATTCATTGAGCACCCACAGGAAGCCTGTTCTAAGCACTTTCAGTAAAGGGACTCACCTCCCACCAACTCTAACAATCATAACAATAGTGGTTGATACCAACAGCATTCCTATCTCACCACAGATAAGGAAACTCAGGCCCAGAGAGGTTGCATGACTTACCCACAGTAACACAGTTGGGAGGTGATAGAACTGGGATTCCAGACCAAGTCATCTGAAGCCTCTGTGCTACACTGCCCTGCACATCTGTACAAGGCATTCACATTTCTAAGCCTCATAAGTACTCTGGGGTAGGGAGAAGGCTGAGCAAGGGCTGTGGCCCCGGTATCCCCACCTCCTCCCGTTTATTTCTCAATCCTCCACCCCTGTGCAATCCCTATTCCTCCTCTTCCCCCTCCAGCCCCAACAGTTGAGTCTGGCTCTCCTAACCCTAAGCAAGAGGTCACAGGTAGCCACTCACAGGCCTGGAGCCTCTAGCCTCCCAGGCACATCCAGGTGTCATGGTAGGGCCCCAGTGGGTAGTAGACATCTCAGAGGCCTATGGCATTAGTATCCCTGGCAAGAGCAGATTTACAAGCAAGCTATTTTTGACTTTGCAGCTGCCACCATTAACCGTGGACTCCCCTGGGAAGGGAGAAGCAGCTGCAGGGAAGCCCCGCAGCCCCTGGAACCAGCACCAAATCCTTCCTGCTATTTTGGAGAAGCCAGAGGAATCCTGAAATTGACACCTCCTGAAAAAAATGGCAAATCTCTGTCCCACTCTAGGCAGGCCTGATCTCTCCCCACAAACAAACGAAGAGCCAGAAATGAAGCAGAACAGAGCTAGACAAAGAGCAAGACTGCTTACCAGAGACCCAATGCCTACCCTGCTCAGCATGGCCTAGCCCCTGTCTGGTCCTCACATGCCCAACTATAAAATGAAAGGCCGGGCTACATTCGGAATCCTCGCACTTTTAGAAACATCAGAATCACCTGCAAAGAGAGCTAAACCAGCACACAGTTATTCTAATTCCCCCTGCTCTTTAAAGGTTCCCTGAAGTCACTTTCAGCTCAACCATTCCCATTGTTTAAGGTTTGATGCTTCAACTACTGCTGTGTGACCTTGCACAAGTCACTTGACCTCTCTAAGTCTCCATTATTCTCATCTGTATAA
This sequence comes from Perodicticus potto, assembly GCA_963574655.1. Classification (NCBI taxonomy): domain Eukaryota; kingdom Metazoa; phylum Chordata; class Mammalia; order Primates; family Lorisidae; genus Perodicticus; species Perodicticus potto. Next base: position 1,858 of record CAUYRH010091517.1, on the reverse strand, counting down.
TGGGAAAAAATAATCAGTGCATTTATGCCTCACATTCCATTATTGGAATGGTAGTGACATGGGAGTTATTTATATCCTACTGCTCAAGGTTGTCGCCAAAGTCTGATTTTTCACACGTATCTGCCTCCTGAGGATACATGTTATGATGCGGTGCACAAACTTAGTCATTGCTGCACATACTGGCATGCTGGGAGCTTATCAAAAAGTCATGGAGCAGCGCCTGTGGCTCAAAGGAGTAGGGCGCCAGCCCCATATACCGGAGGTGGCAAGTTCAAACCTGGCCCTAGCCAAAAAAAAAAAAAACAAAGTCATGCAAAAAATTCCAAAGCTTTCAACCTTCAGCATAAATAGATTAAGAAGGTTGTGAGACTACAAATAATATCAGTAATTTGGCTGGGTGCAGTTGCTCATGCCTGTAATCCTAGCACACTGGGAGGAGAAGGTGGGAGGATCGCTTGAACTCAGCCTGAGCAAAGTGAGTTCGAGACTAGCCTGAACAAATTTGAGACCCTGTCTCTACTAAAAAAAACAAAAACTACCTGGGCATTGTGGCAGGGACCTGTATGTAGTCCCAACTACTCAGGAGGCTGAGGCAGGAGGATCACTTGAACCCATGTGTTTGAGGTTGCTATGAGCTAAATTGATGCTATGGCACTCTAGCCTGGGCAATGGAGTGAGACTTCATCTCAAAAAAAAAAAAAGAAGAAGAAGAAAGAGGCTCGGGGCCTGTGACTCAAGCAGCTAAGGCACCAGCCACATACACCTGAGCTGGTAGGTTCGAATCCAGCCTGGCCTGCCAAACAACAATGATGGCTATAACCAAAAAATAGCTGGGCATTGTGGCGGGTGCCTGTAGTCCCAGCTACTTGGGAGGTGGAGGCAGAAGAATCGCTTGAGTCCAGGAGTTGGAGGTTGCTGTGAGCTCTGATACCACGGCACTCTACCCAGGGCGACAGCTTGAGGTTCTATCTCAAAAAAAAAAAAAGAAAGAAAATCAGTAATTCCATAACAGCATTATTTGTAACAGCCCCAAACTGGAAACAACCTAAATGTCCATCAACAGGTGAAAGGATACAGAAATTATGGTACATCCATATAATAGAATGCCACTCTGCAGTGAAAAGGAGTGAAATGTTGATACCTGTAGTAACATGGATAAATCTCAAAATATTCATGCAGAGTAAAAGAAACCAAACCAAAAACAAAAACAAAAAACAAAAGTACACCCTCTATGATTCCATTTATATAAAATTCCAGAAAAATAAAAATGAATTATAAGGACAGAAAGCGGGGAGGAGCCAAGATGACGATCTGTAGCCAGCTTTCCGCAGAGGTTCCCATCCAAAAGGAGCGTTAAAGGACAGAAACTCAGCAAGAAAGCCGATGGTTTGGATCTGAGCCAAAAGAAAAGGTCAAAGACCGCACATCAACCCTGCTGGGGAGACCTGAGACCCCGAGGACACAAACAAAAAGGTACAGAGCACATCACCAAGCGAACGGGAGTCCGCTCCCCCATGAAGGAGGTTCGCAGTATACGCCATACCTCCATACAAACAAGCCAGCAGAGTCCAGACGTCCTCCCATTCTACCCCACGGGAGAGACCTTCTAAAAACCAGAACTCCTTCCCCTTCTAGGGTGCCACGGTGCTCTCCAGCCAGGCATAAAACTGTATATACTCTCTACCTGCAAGTCGGAGTTCCTGGTGTTCCCCTCCACTCTCACCCCGAGGTCTGGAGACTTGTCCCCCACAGAGTCCAGATTCTTGGAGATTTTCTTGAGGGGTGTGGATGGGCACAGACTGTTGCTGAACTGTGCTGGTTTTCAGGCTCGGGAGTGGTGAGAGGGGAGTGAGCCGAG
>CAUYRH010091516.1:0-37690 GCA_963574655.1 Perodicticus potto | reverse complement strand
GGGAGAGGAACGGAGAGAGCATCTCTCTCCCCACTTGAAATCTCTCCCTCTACCAGGAGCTTTGGTGTTTTCTGTATTCTTTTCTGTAAATCAATTCTTTCTTACCACGGAGGGGTGGGGGGAGGAAATAATGTAATGAAGAATAATAAAATACATATATTTAAAAACAACAACAACAACAAAAAAAATAATAATAATAAAAACTGTAGTGACAGAGTTGAGTATTTAATAAAACCAAAATAGGCTGGTAAGTTTGGACAGTTCAAACCAGTATTGACAGTGTTTTTGTTGAGATTGTAATAACTTTCATGAATTAGATTTGGCAAATCTCAAATGCCAGGATGCTAAGACAATTAATAGCAAAAGTAAGACATTGTGATGTCTTTCTTTCTTTAAATAAGAGATAGCGCCTGCCCCTTCCCCTTTGCTGTAAGCCTCGGGTCTTATGGCCAAGTGTCTTTTTTGATACATCACAGAATGCATCATTTTAGATAGAATTTCTCAGTGTTCCTGACAGAACCTTTTAAAATTCAATCTCACAGTTAAGTAGAATGTAATGCTTGACAGCTCCTTAATTTTACATTTTTGTTCAATTCTTTTTTACATTTAAAGTTTTAAATAAATGTATAGATTCTAATTCTTTTTTGAAATTTAGTGGTAAAACAGTTTGGACTGTTGACTTACATGGAGAATTTTAAACCTCCTGAATTTTTTTATGCCCGCTTCCACCTTGACGGTGAATATCTTCATTAGATTTTAGCTTTCAGGACTTGATTTTGATAAGAAGGCTTCAAGATTCTGCTGCCTTGATGATAATGAGACATCATTATCAGTGACATTAAAACAACTATGACTTTCTTTATCCATTATCTAGTTTCATTTGAGTCACACTCATGTGGTTTCATTGGTCATTCCAATTTCTGGACCATTCTTGTTTTTTCTCCAGGACAGAAGATTGCCTGTATTTGAAAATGCTGTAAGCAGCAGTGAACTCTGGGTTCCTCACTGCCATTTGAGTAAATAATCTTTTTTTTAATAAAAAGATTGAGCAATTTAAAGGTCACATTATAAGGACTCACTTTAGTCTTCTATATGACCAGACATCAGAGATGGAGTTAGCAGTGAGATCTGGATAAATAGGATCCACAATTTTGCTTTTCATCTGTACTCCTTGGTACCACTTCCTGTGAACAGTGGGAATGAAATTCCAAGACTAAATAGCCAATAGCATAATCCACTTTACAGCACGCTGAGAACCAGTGAGTGAAGAAAATTAGAGCTCCAATGGCTGCCTATGAAAGACTTCATAAATTATTTTCTAGTATAAAAATGAGGTTGAAAATAGCTGTCGTGGCATTTTTTTATACTTGTACTAGGTTTAGAACTACAACAAAAATCCAAAATTATGAGGCAATTGACATTTATGCAATACATTTAAATGTGACTAAATGTAATTATAATTATAACTAACACGTACTGAATCGTTACTATTTTCTAGGTACTAGGATGAGATCTTTACTAGAGTTAGCCCCTAATAACCCACATGTTTGGTCGGTATTATGAGCTCCATCTTACAGATGACAAAATGAGGGTTCACAGGTTGGGAACTTGCCTGGGTCTGTGTAAAGTAGGATCCAGGGCTCCAACCCAGTTCTGCTGACTTCAGAGCCTGGGAATTTCTTAACAATGTTATTTCACGAAAATGTTTCTTTACTTACTTTTTTCTCTACCCATACCTGTATATTTGTCATTTCCCACAACTAAACACAAGTGTTTATTTTTAAATTGTTCAGTACGTATGCACACACATTTTAATTGATTTTACTTTCTATTTTGAAAAAGTTACAGACACTCAGAAAGCTGCCCCCCATCCCCCAAACACACAAAGTGGTACAGTGGATTCTTCACCCAGCTTTCACCAGTGGTCACATCTCACGTAACTGTGATATACCATCAAAACCAGGAAGTTGACCTTGGTACTTTTCACGTAGCTTATTCTGCTTTCACCAGTTTTCCAAGCATTCTTTGCCACAGTTTGTTATAGGGTTTTAATGGCTTACAACAAACAAACGCTCCTAATTTTATCTAGTTCAAATATTTCAGTCTTCTTTTATAGCTATGACTTTTATGACTTACGTACAAAGAGTTTCCTTACCCTCAAATTATGAAAATTTCTGTAATATTTTCTTTGGGTATCTAGCTTCTTTTAGAATTTACTTTTGTGTATAGTGTGAGGTCCAATATAATTTAGTCCTCCCCTAACGTATAGCAAGTTGTGATAACACCAGTTATTGAATGATCAAGGCTTTCCTACTGATTAAAATACCATTTTTATCATGTACATTCATCTTTTGTTCTCTTCTCTATTTTGTTCTTTTTTAGTCTATTGTTGCACCAGTATAGTACAATTTAAGTGTAATTTTCAAAAATGTGTAAATACTGCATTTTTTACAAGTAATAACATCGAGATAAGGCTTCAAAGCATACAAGGCTCCTCTTTCCTCTAAGTTCTCCATGGCCAGTGCAGGGTCCTCACTCAAATGCTGCTGGAGACCAGGCAGGTATCATAAATGTGTGATAAGGTCAGTGGCAAGTCAATAAAGACTGGTTTATACCACAAATGAATGATTATAAATCTCCCCTAAAAGCATGACAATTCAATATTTTAACACATTTTTCAGTCCAAACACACTGTGGCCTCTACAGTTCCACCTCAGGTCTAGTGGAAGGAATTCCATATTAGAATGAAACACCTCCTCAAGCTTCACCATTTATTAACTGTGTGTTGATTACTTAACTTCTCTGAACCTCATTCAAAAAATGAAATTATAATTCTTGCCCACAGGGTTGAACTAATTATCGCATGAAATAATATGCATAAAAATACTATGTATTGTGCCTTGAATATGATTTTTGCTCAAAGAATGTTAGTGGAAAGTAAGCAGTGACTTATTAACAGAGAATTCTCTCTTTTGGTCTGGCCTCTAGGGCAGTGGTTCTCAACCTTCCTAATGCCGCGATGTATTTTCATTGTTACAAAGGGGTCGTGACCCACAGGTTGAGAACTCCTGCTCTAGGGTGTCCAAACTTTTGAGTTTTTCTCTGCACCACACTGTAAGAAAAAGAGTTGTCTTGGGCCACACATTAAATACACAAACACTACGGACAGTTGGTAAGCAAGAAAAAAAAAAAAAGCCCTTGCATAATTTTCATGATATCTGTCACAGATAAACAAAATATCCCAAACGCAACCCACATCTAGTCTGCAGACTGAGGGCTGTTCACCCCTGTGAGCTAGTAAGTTTGCAAATATAATATTTACAAGCTTTACTTATAGCACATTTTTTAGTATTATTGAGGGAATACAAATAATTATCAAAGGTAGTCCTGGCTCTTGAGAAGTTTACAGTCTAATTAAGACACAGACATTGTGCATTAGAGAACTTTTTTTTTTTCTCCTGTCCAGCATTCTTTCTTACCTTTTGAGGTCTTGACCACGCTCTCAATTCATACGTTGGGTTGGGGCTTAACCCAGAGGCAGGCATGTAAGTTGTAGGTGTGGTCTTTTGGATATAACCACTTTCTAGCAACGATGATTGCTTCAAATCAGGCCAGGGGATCCAACTCAGCTAAGTGAGTTCTGAGATTTTTTGGTAGAGATATTGGAAAAGAAAATCTTGCCATTAATTGTCATGCTACTAGCAAAAATTTAAACCTGAAGCTGTCCATGGGTCAACTCATTAAAAAAGAAAAAAAAATGCTTGAGAAGGAAGCAAACACAGGTAGTGGCAGAGTTGAGAGATGGAGGGAGAGAATAAGGCTGAAGATGTCACCTGAACCCCTGAGTCAGCAGTGTCTACGCATTCATCTCTCCCACTTCCTAGCCATCTCTTAGTTTAAACAATCAGTCTCAAGAAACAGGAATGTCCATTTTCCTTTCCAGGCAGAACTCTTTGACTCTGGTTTGCACAAACTGCGGAGGATGTTTGAAAGGAAATTTTAAGCATTCATATAGTTTTAAAAAATACTCTTCCTTAGAGATTGAGTTTCCATTGACCCTCAAAAGTAAGGAATCTCAGATTTAATATTAGGAACCTTACTGGTTAAGACCGTCCTGTATTATGTATCCGTTTTTTGAGCATGGTAGAATCTATTAACTGAATCCTCTTTTGTCCATGAGATCAGTTAATGAAACTTCCCAGCTCAGAAGTAAGGTGCATAACAGACATTCTGACCTGAATGAACTGGAAGAGATATTGAAATTTGGAGCATGAAGAAGGGCAAGTCATTGTGGACTCTGGCCTCTGAACTCCTTGGGGTAACATAAGAGGGCATTGTGAGAACAGATGCATTGAGAATCAGGCTGGTTTAGATTTGAGTCATGACTCTATGTTTCCCTTTGCAGTTGCTGAAAAGTCAGCGTCTTCATCTGTAATACAGGGGTAATGATCACACCCCTCTCCTATGATGTTACAAACACTTGGTAAAGTATGGCCAAAGACTACAGTGCCTGGGTATAATTATAGGAGCTCCTTATATGTTAAATGTTGTTATTGCCATCATTATTGTCATTGTATTGCTGTTTTTTTTATAGTAGAAAACATAAATGCTTTAATAAAGGGGCTGAAGGCAATTTGACTCACTTCATAGGTTTATTTCCAACAGGTATATTCTGTTATAGCAACACTGTCTACTTAAGAACTGAATGAGGGTTTGATTGAAGTAGGTTGCTCTGGACAACAATAACTTTACAACAGTGATTTTCAACCAGTGTGCCATGGCACACCAGTGTGCTGTGAGAAGATCTTAGGTGGGCTGCAGAAATTTTTAAAGATCATTAATTAAATTATTTTTGACAGAAGTTCAAAGCACAGTAAGTACATTCTTTTTTTCTTTTATTTACTCTTTGTTTTAAGAGTAAATATAATTTAAGTGTGCTATGGAAACAAAATTTAAGTGTGCTATGGAAATTTAGCTATGGGTTCAAGTGTGCCAGGAGATTAAAAAAGGTTGAAAAACACCATTTTAGAATAGTAAGAGACATATTCTTCTCTTTTTTCTTAAGAGAAATTTCTTTTTCTAAGAGAAATCTTATCACAGATAAGTAAATCTCTGCTCTGGAAACATGTTCATGTACCACGAGAACATTTAGGGCTTTGTTTTTACTAGTACAGGATAGATTATAAATATCAACACTATCTGAATGCCTTATCTGCCCCACATAATTGCATGTTTCAATTGCCAGCAGTTTTTTTTCTTCCTTGAATTATAAATGTCAAAATGAACAGAATATTCTGTTCTGTAATGGGAACCTTGTACATGGGTAATTACACTCTGTTAGTCCTCAGAATTCCAAAACATCCAAATGTAAAATATTTCATTCATGGCTTCTTGAAAAATCCACATGTCGACACACTATTTGGAAGCACTGACTTCTATTACTGTGAAGGCAGAATATTTGCAGGCCAGGGTGGAATTTTTCCCTTCGATCTTGCTTAGAAAACTGCAGAGTGCATCTTAGAAGGGTACAGGCGAAACTTACTAAATGCAGAATACAAATGTCTTCATACAACAACTAAGAAAATGCCATGAAGGCTATGTTAAACAGTTTGATGAAAACATTTCAGATTGTATCTGAAACCAGCACATTGTACCCCTTGATTGCACTAATGTACGCAGCTATGATTTAATTTAAAAAAAAAGATTAAAAAATAAAAAATAAAAAAAAAGAAAACTGCAGAAACCCATTCAGAGTCTAGACCCTTTGTCCAAAAGCCATTTAGTTTCCATATTCATATCATTTTCAGCAGAATTATTTATATAAGGATAAAGGTATACATAGGAGAATAAAAACAGTGTTGTGACCTTTATTTCATACTCAGCACATGACATTTGTCAGGTTACCATAGCACCTTAAGACTTGTTTGTCTCATCTGCAAGATGGAAATAATATTCTCTGCTGTGGCCAAGGGATGTGAGGGTCATAGCAAAGCCCTGTTATTGATGTTGGTGTGGATATGGAGAGAAGGGAACACTTCTGCACTGCCAGGGGGAATGCAAGCTAATATGTTCCTTTTGGAAATAAGTTTGGAGAACTCTTTAGGGAACTAGAAGTAGACCTGCTATTCAATCCTGCAATCCTCTACTAGGCATATATCCAGATGACCAAAAATCATTTTGCAACAAAGATATTTGCACCAGAATGTTTATTGCAGCCTAGTTCATAATTGCCAAATCATGGAAGCAGCCCAAGTGCCCATTTGTTAACCCATGAATGCATTAACAACAAAATGTGTTATATGTATACCATGGAATATTATGGTGCCATTAAAAGGTGGAGACTTTACCTCTTTTATGTTTACATGGATGGAGCTGGAACATATTCTTCTTAGTAAAGTATCTCAAGAATGGAAGAAAAAGTATCCAATGTACTCAGTACTATTATGAAACCAATATATAATCACCTACACTTTCATATGAATGATAAAACATAACTACAGCACAGAATGAAAGAGGTAAGAGGAGGGTGATGGGAGGGGAAGGGAGGGGCCAGGTGGATGGAGGGTGATCGGTGGGACCTCACCTATGGTGCATATTGCAAGAGTACATGTGAAGTCTATTAAGAGTAGAGTATAAATGTCTTAACACAACAATTAAGTAAGTGAGGTGAAGGCTGTGTTAATCAGCTTGATGTAAGCATTCCAAATTGTATATGAAATCACCACATTGTACCCCATAAATGCATCAATGCACACAGTTATGATTTAATAAAAACAACAACAACAACAAAGCCCTGTTGTTTACATGTAGAACTGGAAGAGAGTTGGGGAGGAGGACCTTTTCCTCCCAATAAGAAGTGGAATATGTATATAGCAATTAGGAGAATTAAGACAACCACCCTAATTTATATCTCTTAGGAAAGACTACTGTTGACAGTTCGATGAGGGCATACAGTTTACTCAAATTATAATAGAATGTTCTTCTCCTGAGTTACTTTATTGGCTTAACTTTACATCCTTAGACGTTTCTCTATGTCACTATGTATAGACCAACCTCACTCTTTTCATTAGCTGCAGCTAATGAAATAACCAAGCAATTTTTCACTACCAGGACTTCACCTATTGACATACACTGAAGTGCAGGCAAAAAGTGCTTGTGCGGTAATAAGCATTGAAGCATTATTATTAAAAATTATTTCTGAAGAAACTCCAACAAATCATGGCAAAACCATTCAATGAACCTCTGTGCTGCAGCTAATGAAAGAGTTAGGCAGGTCTTTGAATGGTACAGTGACACATTGCATTTAATGTGGCAGCTGTGATCACAGTGGCAGCTGTGCTGAAAGTAGAGTGAGGGGACAAGATGGTAGCAGAGAGGCCAGTTATCCGGCTATTGAAATAAGCGAGGCAGGAAACAATGTTGGTGCAGCCTGGAGTGAAGCAGAGGGAGCGGAGTGAAGTGAAGGAGTACTGCAAACATTTCGGGTGGACTCAGTGGGGTCTGCCTATGGATTGAGTCTGCAGTGTGATAATTCCAAGTAGTTTTGTTCTGCACAACTGGGAGAAAAAAGTGGTGCCACAAGACTCTTTTTCTCTCGCCTTCCATATACTATACTTTTCTGATACATCTTCTTCTGTGCATGGTTTTTGTAACTTTTATTTCAGTAGGATGTGAGGAGATTGGTTGGGATGCACTACCAGCCAGCATGTGAAGTTCAATTTTGGATTCAATGTGTAAATTACCATCAGAGGGAAGAGGAAAGAGGAAGACTGAACCAGAAAAGCTGCAACTTTAAGGTTTACTGCCTTCCAGAGAAGTCCACTTCAATAGGAAAATCAAAGGATGACTTCATAGACCATAGCTAGAATGAGAAGCATGGAACTCTCACCAAGAGCATCAAACTCTCAGAGCAGGTTGTCCAAGAAAGAGAGCTGGTTATTGTGAGCTTTAGATATTCTCCAACCTGAGTCTGCATGATTGAAGCATACACGCATCCCATTTTTGTCTCTGTACTGCTTGGTTCTTCTTCTTCTTTTTTTTTTTTTTAGAGACAGAGTCTCACTTTATCGCCGTCGGTAGCAACCTCCAACTCCTGGGCTTAGGCGATTCTCTTGCCTCCATCTCCTGAGTAGCTGGGACAACAAGGGCCCGCTACAATGCCCGGCTAGTCTTCTGTTTTGCAGTTTGGCTGAGGCCAGGTTTGAACCTGCCTTCTTCGGTATATGGGGCCGGCCACAGGCGCCGCCATATACTGCTTGTTTCTTACAATTTGCTGTGACATATATTTGAACAGTTTTCCTCTGGGTTAGTAATTTCAAGTTTAAACATTCATTGGTAGTGTCACAATTCACTGGGGAATTGCAACAATCCTATTACTAGGCATCTACTGAGAAGAAAAAGTCATTTTACCATAAGGATGCTTGCACTAGAATTTTCACTGCAGCTCAATTCACAATTGCCAAGATGTGGAATCAACCCAAGTGTGCTTCAACTCATGAATGGATTAATAAATGGTGGTCTATGTATAGCATGGAATGCTATTCAACTACACAAAAGATGGAGACTTTACATTTTTTGTATTTATCTGGATTTGAAGAACATTGTTCTTAGTAAAATATCACAAGAATGGAAAGGCTAGTAACCAATGTGTGAAATACTAATATGAAACCAATAGATAAACACCTACACATTCACATGAGAGAAAAACAAAATTCAATTCAAGTGGAGGGGACAGGGAAGGAGTGAGAGGGGAGAGAAGGGAAGGGAGGGGGTTGGTAAACTCTTACCTAATGGGCACAATGTAAGGGTATACAGCACATACCCTGGGTGAAGGGCCCAACTACAACTTGAACTTTATCTAACAGACACAAACAATATAACCTAATCATTTGCACCCTCATATGAATCTGGAACAACAAACAGACAAACAAACAAACAATTCACTTTGAGTCGGCCTTTTGAATTGTAATATCCACTTATGTACATAATTTGTCTCTTCAGTTAGAAATTATGTAGTGCAATAGGGTTACTTTCTGGCACTGACTTGAGGATTAGGGTGTGTTTTTGCCTGATTAAAATATTCAGTTCTTGACTAACTTTTGTAACTTAAACATTCACTGCCATTGTGCACCAGTCTCAATTGCAATAGAAAATCAACTTTAAAAGGTAAAATTTGGTGCCATCCAGTGGTAAAGTTGTGAATTGCTGCAGAAGCACAACTGTGAGGAAAGAATTCCAAATTCCAAACTGTAATTGCAATTCGCAAAAGGCAATAAATATAAAAGAAAAATAGTATAAATTTGGATTAAATTTAACTGCAACACGAAATAATACAATATAGAAAAAACATGGAAGTAAAAGAGTAGAGACATGTTCTGGAGTTGCTTCATTTATAAAATGAGAATATTATCTATGTCTTGGCCCAGAGTTATAATTTTTTTTATTTTTAATATCCAAATACATATTATACTCTGGTATCTACTACATTATACAAATACTATGTTTACATCACACTAAGTTAAGTAACATATTTATGCATTTGAAAAATATTTTAATGTTTGGTTTGACTTACAGAGACTTGCAAAAGTCTAAAATTTTGAAAGTCATTCGCAGAGAAAAATATGGAGCTCATCTTCCTAAGTGTCAAAATTAAGAGTGAAAAGCTCCACTGAGACATTCGGTCCGGTCACAGATACATTATGTTGAAGTACCAGTAAGTTTTTGTCATCCAGGCAGGGTAACAACAATACGTATTAAAAAGATTTTTTTGAATAACAGATATTCCTTTAGTAAGACTACCTGGTCAGGACTTGTATTAGGTCAGTTATGGGCTTGGCTGTTAAAAGTGACCCAGTAGTAATTGTGGTTCAAACAAAATAAACAGATTCATGTTGAAGTCTGATAGGCAATGAAAGACTGGCACTCAGGCTCCTTCTGCCTATGGCTCCACAGCCTTGAACACGTAGCTTCTAGCTCATGGTCTGTGATAGCTGTTCTGCTCCTCTTCTTATCCACAAATTTGTCTACACTTTTTCATCCATAAACATTGTGATGCAAATGGGCAGAGGAGACGCCTTAGAGTTGATTGCATGATTCACATCCCACTCTGTCCTTCCCTTCCCAAATTCCCACCTCTTTCCTATGAAAAGTTCTTCTCCTCTTGGAATATCTGGTACAAAAATCAATATCAATGTATTCGTCTATCAATGTAACATATACACATATGCACATTAATCATTAATTCACTTATACCAATATTAAGAAGGAAGGTAAATTAATCTCTCTTTTCTTTTCATTCTCTCTTTTGTTCTCTCTTCTTTTTTCCTTCTTTTCTTCCTCCTTTCCTCCATCCCGTCCTTCCTTTATTAAGAACAAAAGTAAACCAATGCAATTGGTCCCAAGAGACCAGCAGCTCCAAGGCCCTGGTTCTCAACCTTGGCCGCACATTGTGATCACTTGAGGGGCTTTAAAAAATACTGGTGCCCTGATCCAATGATCCAGGATTCTGAATTAATTGGTCTATGGTGGGGATTGGCTTGCATCAAGTTTCTCCCCGGGTGATTCTAAGTGCATCAAGAGTGAGAATTGTTGTCACATACCCCGTGCACATTAGGATCATCTGAGGAGCTTCTAAAAGCACCCCTGTGCCCTTCCTCCACCCCGGTCCCCATTTTATGATGCTATAATTAACCTGCAGTGGGGTCAAGGAATCTTTATTTTTTTAAAATTCCCTACACTTCTAATTGTAGTTCGGGTTGAGAACCACTGCCATTCATGAAACTGAGTTTCTTTGGTGTTTTTTTCTTTTTTTGTAAGTCTATATATTGGCCCTCATATTTGAATTTCTACAGCTAATCTGTTGGATTAAATGAATAGTTCCTGGTGTAGGAAAGCTACAAAAATATTGAAATTTAGTCCTCCTCAAATAAGCACTTTATTAAGACCTCAAATTTCCTCCATGCTTAACTTGAATGCTAAAGTAATGTCAACAATAAAATGTACCATCCTTTTGCACATCTATGTTTAGGTATGATTTCTAACAGTTTTAATAGTTAGGTATCTTTAAACATCTTGATTGCATTTAAATGCTAAAACGTTTATTGTGTCATTTAAAGATCTCAGAGAGAAACAATTTTACTGTCGGAAGAACTCTTCAGAAACCTTAGTCTTCCCTAATACTGCCAATGCCTAGGATATTCTGCATTGGGCTAGGAGTTCTACACTGCATTACCAGTCACATTTCCTCTTTACAAATTCTTACATATCTGATAGCTCAGGCACAGTGCCAAGTGGCTGTTGCAAAGCCAGTTGTGCCAGGAGCATCAGAGTCTTGATCCAACCAGGAGTTTAGCCATGAAGTTGTTGGTTAGGGTCATCTTTGCACTTTGCCCAGGATTTAATTGTACATTTGTGTTTTCCAGTCATGGAAAGTGACTCTCTAACTACTTGGAGCATTTTCAGTCATGGAACTTTTAACCACTGGTCTTTATGTCCAAGTCTCCCTCAACTCTAGATCCAGCGCTATGTGACACTTAACATAGGAGCTGACAGATGTGTGAGGGCAGCTCTCTGCAAACCGAAAGGGCCGCGAGGATGTGCTGTTGGGGACCTGGGGGTCAGGTGACTCTAAGTGAGTAAAAAAACAGGAATTGAGAAATAATGTTTAGAAGAGTCGCTAGAGCTTCTAATTTCCCCATGACTCAGATTTCCATTTGGGGGATCAGGATCTTATTTTTTCTGTTATAGTAACTAAAATAGATCCCATTAGAATTTTTTTAATATTTGCATTAAATTGGGTGTTCTTTAAGAAGTGGCTCAAAGAAATTCTGTGGCAGTGTGTGCAGAGTCCATGTCCCACCGGGGTACTATTAAGTGATGGTACATGTTGGGGGGACATCTATCCTCAAAAAAACTCTTCATGTTGTCTTAGAAGGGAGAGACTTTTCATTCCATTCCCAAGGAAGAAAAGGCTACAAAAAAGGTTACTTCCAGCTTCTCCCTACCACTTTATTTTCTTCATCCAAGAAGAAGAAAACTGACTTATCTGAGGAGTGAATTTCAGAGAAGAAATTGAGTATGTGTGTCTCTACCCCTTCACGTCCTCTCTTCTTGGGATCTGACTGTACAAGGAGCTGTGTCCTGATCCTCTCTCTACAATGCTACGTGCTGAGATGGATTCTGTCCTTAAATTCGTGACTACACACTCAGGTGCTTCCCAGTGATTTTACCACCATTGTCCTAGTCCATTCACACGTCCACCCTCCAGGAGGAATACTTCACTCCTTCTCCTCTTTCGTTAAACTTCCACTTCTCTTTCCAAACCAGGTTACCAGATAAAAGCCTGGCTTCTTACTCCCTGGTATGTAGAAGTGATCAGTAAAGAACTTCCACAGGCTCCCACTGTCTAATCTACTAATCCGTCTGTACCTACACTCAAATAACTGGCTTCCTACTATTTAAAGATGAAGATGAAGAGCCTATGTTCCCATCTACTCCAATCACTCCACTTTTTATCTTCCCAAAGGCATTGCTTTACCAATTTTGCTGTCCTCTTCTGCAATCGTTATTTTATAATTTGATCTATTCAATCATTTACATCAGCATATAAACTTGCTATAGCATTGCTCAAATTACAAAAACCCCAAGGTCTTTTTTTTTTTTTTCTTTTTGCAGTTTTTGGCTGAGGCTGGGTTTGAACCCACCACCTCTGGCATATGGGGCCAGTGCCCCACTCCTTTGAGCCACAGGCGCCACCCCCCATGGTCTTTCTTTATTCCATATCTCCCAACAGCCTCCACCATTTCCCTACTCCTCTGATTTTCTCAGTGATGTGGTCCGCTTCTTTAGTCTCTGTTTTTTCATCTCCTCCTATTTCTCATGAATCTGCCATACTCAGGCTTCATCTCCATTGCTCTACTTGAGATGACCTCTCCTTTGCTAACTAGAATGGTTTATGTTAATCTTCACTGCTCAGAAGCACCTGACGCAGGTGGACACCATATTCTGTATGTTATTGGTAGCTCCTGCTCCGTCTTCATTGATAGATTCTGTTTGTTTTTTATAATTCACTTTAGTCTTTTATTTTCTTTCTTAGATCACCTTCCTTCTCCTTTTAAATTCACCACTGAGGTGACCTCATCCATTTCCATGGCGTAAGCACTACCTAAGATATTTTAGGTGACCCCTCCTGACAAGTCAGTCACCCTCCAGACTCATAAATCCAGCTTGATGTCTAGTAGGTATTTAAAACACATATAACATTGCCACACATTTAAAAAATTTCTTCCATTAGATATATTTTGTCTTAGTCTTATCCTTCAAAGTAAATGGCAGGTCTCAGTTTTTTTAGTCTTCTTGGATCCCAATCCTCTAGTTTCTAGTTTTTAAATGACACCTTAGAATCATTTTAACCCCTCTCTTTCTTTTGAACCCTAAATCTAATATGTTAGAAAATTCTTTTAGTTCCATCTTTGAAACATATCACATCAGGGTTCAATTAGAGAAGCAGAACCACTATGGGATGTATATTTTGAAAGGATTTGTTGTAAAGAGTTGGTCTTACAGAACAATCATGGGAGCTAATTTATCAGTTTCTATAAGACTCTCGCCATCACATGTAACACTGGATCCCAGATACTTAGGAAAGGAAAATAGATCTGAATATATCTGTATGTGGATATATTTATATACTTGTCTATCGCTATAGATTTCTATTTAGCTATCTTTCTACAGATAGATATACAAATACTCAAGGTGCCCCCCAAAATGTATACACGTTTTAAGAAATCTTATTGGAAGTAAAATCAATTATTCCCCAAAAGTGTATGAATTGCAGTTAAAATGGATGTGTATAACATGGCTAGGTACATTTAACCAGTAATCATATCTTCAATTCAACCTTGAAAAGTAATACATAGACAACATGCCTTAAAATGTGTATACATTTTTTGGCACCCTCTGGATATCATTCTGACACCTAATCTTTCATAAGAATCTCTATGACCCACCCTAACTGAAAAATTACATGAAAAGAAATTCTGGAAAACATAGGTCAACCTAGCCAAGTTGCCAACCTACCACATTCCAATTCTTGTTAATTTGGATCGAAACGCATCTCCTCAAACCATAGTACCATTTGATTAATATCAAACAATGACAATAACTAAGTCACGTGTCCTTGTTACATGCTACAACGGTATCACACACAACTGAAAAATGTGTTTACCCTTTCCCCCAGAAAAGTGCTCTTTTGTTTTGGGAGATATTCCTTCTTCTTAGAGCTGATTCACACTCCCTCCTTGATATCCTGTAATTTAAATACTAACTTAACAACTATTAATGTATTTTATCTTAAATAATAAAGAGTTAAAGAAGAAAAAAAACCATGTAAAAATAAGTAAAAACTCTTAACCTTATAGTCCTTATTTTTACAACTGGTCACGTGGTTATAACTGGTATTAATAAATGCCTTCTTCTACCACCCCTTCCCTGTTTCCTTTGCTTTGAGTGAGCACTTCAGTGGGTCATGATTTTTCCCCTGGTGGGGTGATCCCAACTTTTACTCCTCAGGGGTCTGAGCCATTAGCAATTCTGCTTGAATTATATGTTGTGGTTTTCCATTGACTTTGCTCACAGAATCGGTAGTACTAAGAGGTGCTCTAGGAGATATCCTCTATTTCTGTCATTGTAGAGTAGCAACCTCCATTTCCAGCTTTTCACTTCAGATCAGTTGACCTCTAGTAGTACAGTAAACCCCTCTTTTGCATGTTGATTCAGTGAAGCTACTCTTAACTCTGTACAATGGATTCATTATTGACCTTTTCATAGGGGCATTATTCCCTTTGGAATCAAGACCTCTAGATCAGTAAAATCTAAAGTCATAGGAACAGGAGCCAAATAATTTTGCTAGTGGATTGCTAGGGGAAATAATGAGAGGAGACATTCCTATTTTTATTTCTTGATTCTTGAATCCATGAATCCTGTCTATGGGAGAAATAGCATTATGTATCACATGCTGATGAGAACATGACTGAATCCTGGAGGATAAGGCCCCAGCCTGCAAGACTTCACTTAGCTCACACAGTAACTGAGTCTAGAGGAGTTACCATTCCAATAGGCCAAGCACTTTAGGATAAAGAAGAACAATGTGCAATCCATGAGTTCCACATGCACGGGTTAGCTGCTATGCTTCATTTGCTATTTAATGAATTCCTTGACCAGCTGTGATGCTGTAGTGTGCAGTGATGGATGGTCGGGTTACCAGAAGCACTGCAGAAAGGAAGAAAAGTCCACTCCAGAGTAAGTGTCTAGGCTAGTAAGAAGGGGAGTACCAGCTGTGTTGTGGCCCACATATGTTGTCACAAACTCTTGTTAGCTGATGTACCTGCAACTGCTCCCCTTCTTCTGCATCTTTATTTAGCTCTTTAAACTCCTAGGCCAGGGGGATTGTTTAGAACACATCTTCCAGACATCTATATCACTGTGGTAAGAGACAACAAGAACTGTAGGAGCTTCAACATGCCCTCATGAGCTCCATCTCAGGCGTGCCAGTTCCAACTTAATCTTGTTTGTTCGCTAGGGTACATGTACTGTTCTTCCCAAGGGCCTAGCTTTATGGATCAAACTCCAGCATCAGACATGAAGATATCAGTACAACAGCTCCCGCCTAAGCTGCTCCTGGAGTTGTACAGGGTAAAATCCCATAGACAGATAGATAAATAGACATTCAGAAAGACAGACAGACAATCATAGACACATGCCTCTTAGGGATATGCTTCTTTCACTGAGCCCCAGCTGATACAGAATTTTGTGCTGAGTGAGATTTCAGAGAATACAATCTGAGCAGCAGTGTACAATATTTTTCTCTGTTGCACATTGAATGAATGAGAGTTGTCTGGGACCGCACATTAAAAATACAAACACTAATGAAAGCTGATTAACAACAACAACAAACAAATTCTCACAAATAACCATATGGGCTGCAGGCTGCAGATTAGACACCCCTGAATTCTAAAGGATACATTCTCTAAACTGGTTTAAGGTTTTCTAGAATTGGCTCTGGTCTGATTAGATTTAAAGGCACCAATGACCATATTTCCAGTGGAAAGGGGGACTCTGGGAGTTCATGGCATGCAGGGGCAAAAGAGTTACTCAAATTAACATGTTAGGTACCTGCAATCAGCTGATTAATTAATCAATTAATCAATCTGACATTTCAGATCTTCAAGTATTTGCTGCCATTGGAATATTTTAGTGGAAATATGCAAGATAGAGTTGATTGGTGACTTCTAACAGTACCTGAGAGCTTGGAAAAAGAAAATGATATGCTCAGGGCTTTCAATCTTTAGCACAAGGTTCTCACAAGGGACCTAAAATCTTCTATTTCTACTCTGAAATAAACCATTATCTTTTGTAGTCATAAGTCTGAAGTTTATGAAAGTGAAACCCAAAGCTTAATCTTTTGGGTTGTTGAATTATAATGCCAACTGCATTCCCAATCTCACAGGATCCCTTCATTTATTTAACATTAATTGGAAGGAATGGGATTCTGAAAATTGGAATCAGGACATATGGAAAGATTCAGATGAAGCTGGGTATTTAAACCTCCAAATTCTACTTACCTCTCTGTGCCAGAAGAAACAGCCCTGCCATCCATGCCTCAGGAGGTTAGTCTCTCTTTACCTAAAACACCTATAAAATTCTCCCCTGAGGTCGTTGTCTTACAAGATATGGCTAATCCTTTCTGGACCTACCCCTCTCCAACTCTCTTTTCTTCCAGACCTACAGCTAGATTTAAGATCTACCTAGCAGATCCAAGATCTGTGAGGATGTGCAATATACCTTCTTTACAAGATTTCATGATTTTAATATTGACAGAACCTTGAGGAACATGAGTGATGACAGTGGAAGGAATACAGGTTGAATCAGGCTGAATTTACCGACATTGAATCACTAAGCAAAATTTTTATAATCAGTGTATTAGCTGATTATACAGGGAAGGTTCTAACGGTTTGTTATTTGGTTGAGCTGCTATATAAACCCAAAGATGACATCCAATATATAAATCTGAAATGCCAGTACCCAAAGGCTTAGGAAAATTGAAAAGTTAGAAAGGATTTAACACATAAGACCTGCTCACCCATTCTGTGAGGATCCAGAAGACACATATGTTACCACGGCCATTAGAAAGACATTCATGAGGGAAGCCCTGCATTCTTGAAGCTCTCTGTGATGAGTCTTCTTTGCATGTCGTAAATCATAGCGGGGAGCTGTGACCACTGAAGTAGGATGCCCCAACAAATATCCCAATGGAGGCATTTAATTGCATGGCAAGACGGGCATCATTATCATAGTGAATAGGGAAGCCAAAGCAGTAATCAGAATAATTTGATTTCCAAAGATATTTGGCATTGACTAGTTGATCTCAAAGTTAGAGGGACAGCTTCCCAAAGTCTTACTTGCTCTGTACTTGCAGAAATGGAAAAACTCTAAGTGTTATGAATAGGGAGGGGTCTGACATGAAACACCAGTCAAGGTCCTTTATAAATCCATTTGCAGACATTACCCAGTTTCTAGCCCTTTGAAGAAGGAAGGAAAGGATGAGCACCCTTGAGGACTTTGCTCTCTATTAACATTTGGGCCATGGTGACTGAGCCTTGGTGGGAATAATCAGACTTTTCAGGATGATTAGACACTGTCTCTCACGTAATTTCTGAAGACCCCAAAACATCACTGCAGTACACCAAACAGAGTACAGGCTTATGGAAGTCAGGTCATCAATAGAATTTTGGCGCATGCCTTTTTCATAGCTGGTCCAGTGTGTTCTTGAACCTTACTAGATTATTTCTTCAAATCTGGAATGTAAAATTGGAATATAAATACTCAGAAACTAGCAAAATTCTCACCTAGTTCCCTAACTCATGGAGTGAAGACCATTAAGGTAGGAATGGGCAAGTGGAAGCCACCACACACTCACAATACAATCTCTTCTTACCTCCTACGGTATAGCTACTTGGGCTAAATAGACATTATCTCTCACTTGGAGTATCTCAATAGGTCTATTTGACTCTTTGACTATTAACAAAATTCTGCGAGTAGCCAGACTTATCTTTACGAAAGGCATATCAACCCATGTCATTTATCTGCTCTAAATCTTCCAGTGGTTTTTAATTAAAATTGATACCTTGCAGGAGGATTGCCTGAGTTCAGGAGTTTGAGGCTGTGGTGAGGTATGATGGTGCCACTGCACTTTAGCCTGGGAAGAAGAGTGAGACCCTGTCTCAAAAGAAAAAAATTAGAAAGAAAGAAAAAGAAAAAAGAGGGTGGTGCCTGTGGCTCAGGCCTCATATACCAAGGGTGGCAGGTTCAAACCTGGCCCCGGCCAAACTGCAACAAAAAACTAGCCTGGCGTTGTGGCGGGTGCCTGTAGTCCCAGCTACTCGGGAGGCTGAGGCAAGAAAATCACCTAAGCCCAGGAGTTGGAGGTTGCTGTGAGCTGTGTGACGCCATGGCACTCTACCGAGGGCAATAAAGTGAGACTCTGTCTCTACAAAAAACAAACAAAACAAAACAAAAAGGAAAAATAATAAAGTTAATACTTCTATCTTTCATGTTATCTATTTATCTATTTATCAGTTTATTGTTTACCTCTCCACCAATTAGAATGTAAGCTCCATGTGTGTGTGACTGATTCCTTCACTACTGAATCTTCAGTACCTAAAATGGTGTCTGGCTCATAATTGACAATCAAAAAATATTTTTTGATATCTCAGAGTGGTTTCTAATTTGCATTTCTCTGATGATTGAAGGTGATGAGCATTTTTTCATGGAGTTGTTGACCATTCATCTGTCATCTTCAGAGAAGTTTCTGTTTAAGTCTCTTGCTCACATAGAAATGGGATTATATGCTCTTCTCCTGTTGATTAATTTGAGTTCTCTGTAGATTCTATTTATCAGGCCTTTTTCAGATTTGTAACATGCAAAAATCTCCCATTCCAAAGGCTGTCTCTTTGCTTTAGTTGTGGTACCCTTAGCTGTGCAGAAGCTTTTTAGCTTGATCAAATCCCATTTATTTATTTTTGGTATTGCTGAGATTGCAAAATTTGTACCCTCCTATTAATTTGAAATAAAAATAAATAAAAGAAAACCACAATAAAAAAGGAAATGTTTTTGGAATGTCTGAATGAGTGTCTCCACAGAAGAGGCATAGAGCTGTTCATCACTACATGTGGGTGAGTTTGATATGGAGGAAAAGTGTCAGAAAATTTATTAAGGCTGAATATTTAAGCCATATTCTCTATTCCAGCTTTTATCAATCTTAAATTTCATGCTTTGATCCTTTGGTCTCTATCAGATTTCTGCATTTATCAGGGTAAGGAAGAGAGGAGTGTTAGTCATTGACCTCCTAAAGCCACAATCACAATATCCAGAAAAAGGAAATCAATGTGAACATTTCGTTTTTAAGTTATACCCTGTCAAGCCAGTGTAGGCTTGATGCTTAGTGTAAATGTTCAGGACAGCCACCGAAGCTCTGAATTTTCTGAAAGCCAGTGTTCTACATGAAGATCCAGCCAGGCCCTTAAAAAGACACAGACAGCCCTTGACCACCGGGAGTCTCAAACCCTCAGAACTGCCGGAACTCAGGTTTCTTGGGGCTGATGGACATAGGCTCTACTTACTTTTAATTCATTGCCAAGGGTTTTCTTGTTTAAGACAAAGTAAGGTAGATTGCCCCGAAGTATAATTTACATAGAAAAAAGGTAATTGGTTGGCGACAGGAAGGTACAATAGTAACAGTTGTTCTTTGAATTTAGTCTGTGGAACACTCAGCTACCTCTGAAATATTTTGTGCTTTTTTTTTTTTTTTGCTGTCAGTTATGCACATACTTTCTGCTCTTAGAATACATTTACAATTATAAAGAGAGAGACAGAAAGGACGCAAGTTTTAAAATAAAATTGCATTTATAAATCATTTGTATTAGGATATAATAAATTTCTACTGAAGTCAGTTATTACTTGTGTTGTTTCAAAAGTAACTGAGTTTTAGTTGCTAATAACAAGCTAAATAACTGAAAAAAATGATAATCTAATCCAATCTAAAATCCTATCTAAGAGAATCAATCAGTGATATTGCTAAAAAAACAGAATAGAAAACCTGTTCACCTTGTAGCCATTACCGAATACTCAGTGCTGAGACTAGTTGTCATTGAGGCATTTTTCTTTGCAAATGTGAAAATCAAGGTAACAGTTTATTGTCAGACTTTTGTTGCTATGGAAGTTTTCATTATCTTGGAATATCTAAAGCAAAGGAAACAAAAAGAATTACTGAAGGCCTAAATGGAATAGGAACTTGTGACCCCCTACACAGTTACTGGGAGAAATCTCCTTCCTTATCTTTCTCAATGGATTGTCTGATACTGATCTGTGAGAACATAGGGAGAGGATATTGGTCCAGCCAAGTCTAGGGAGCTAAACAGGACTAAACTGCTTTTTGTGTTTGTTTTATTTATTAATTTTTATTTTTAAAAAATGTTAAACTTTTTAAAAATTTTAACTTAAGGCTCGGCACCTGTGGCTCAATGGGCTAAGGCATCAGCCACATACACCTGAGCTGGCGGGTTCGAATCCAGCCTGGACCTGCCAAACAACAATGACGGTTGCAACCAAAACATGGCCAGGCGTTGTGGCGGGTGCCTGTAGTCCCAGCTACTTGGGGGGTGGAAGCAAGAGACTCGCTTGAGCCCAGGAATTGGAGGTTGCTGTGAGCTGTGATGCCACAGCACTCTATCCAGGGTGACAGCTTGAGGCTCTGTTTCAAAAAAATAAAAAAAATAAAAAAAAATTTTAACTTAAATGAGGGAACAAATTTTTAGTTTCCATTGTTCTCACTTCCAAGGTAAAGTTCAAGTTGTAGTTGAGCCCTTCACCCAGGGGGCATGCTGAACACCGTCACATTGTATACATTAGGTGTGATCCTACCAATTGCCCTGTGCTCACTCCAATAGCCCCCCAACTTGCCCCACCCCTCTCCCTGCTCTTCGCTCCCCCTCACTAGACTATATTGGGTTTTATCATTTGTGTGGATATGCAATTGTTTATATATTGGTTTCATATTAGTATTGAAGACATTGGATTTTTTTTCCCATTCTTTAGATACTTTACTGAGAAGAATGTGTTTCAACTCCATCCAGGTAAGCATAAAAGACATAAGGACTTCAGCTTTTCTTATGTGTGTATAGTATTTCATAGTACACATATGTCACAGTTGGTTGATCCATTCAAACTGCTTTTTAATCCTCATACAGAAGGATCTAGGAAGGATCCTATCTAGGCAGTGGGGAGGCAGAGACACATAAAGGGTGAGAAGTTTGGGTATTCGACTTGACAATGTCTATGAACAGAGCCTGGCACTTCCGTCTTTAGGAACTTTTAATGAATGACCCAAGCCCCAGTTTTGGTAATTCTCTAGATCCTTTACATGAATCTAGTGAACAAATGAGCAAAGGAGAACTGTCATACAGATCACATTAAAGCCTATTACTCTCATTAGCAACTGCCTCTGAAATAATTCCAATAGCATCCCATTCACTCTAATTAACCACTAAGATGTTAGCATCTTATCTGACCCTGGGTCCTTGGCTCTCAACATCCATGTCTCTACAAATCTTATGTCTCTTCTACTGATTTTTAGGAGCTCTTTTGGTCATACTTATGGTTTTCTTTATTGAGCATAATTTTGGAACTGAAGTTTTAGCTGGTGCAGTTTGAGAGTTTCTATATGGGAAAAGCATAGGGGTGGCAAGAGTCTGGGAAAGTAAGGCCTGGGAGACTGCAAAGGAGTCGCGTGTGCATGGCCAATATATTCTTGTTCAGCTTATTTCTTGTAGAGTAATTAAAATGTAAAGTTTTATGAAGATAATTAAAAATATAGTTAGGATAAAATTGAGAACATACCTTTATGAAAGAATTTTTGTCTTTCCCACTATTTGTGATGGCTTAGAAAAGGACAGTTGATGCAGATTATATTGGGGAGAAGAATAAAGGCCTGGTATGGACCCAGACTTCCAGTTTCAAGCACCACAGCTTCCAGTAACTAGTTCTCCAGACTGATGCTCTTGACCATCTATCAAAAGGATCTGACACTTAGAACTAGTTGCACCCAGAAGTGACAGGGTTTATTGCTTCTACCACAATAATTTCTATGATATATCAGTTGGAGTTCTTAGAGCTATGGGTGACAGAAAACCCAACACAGTTGGTCTAAGCATGGAGAAATATGCCTACATGTACTGGGGCAGCAGTAGCTTCAGATCCACTTGGCTTCTGGGCTGACCATGATCTACTTTCACCGCTTTAGCATGACGCAAATCAGCATCCTTCTCAGACAGGCTCTTGTCTTGCTGAAGTGTGGTGGCTGAAGCAGTTCCAACTTCGCATTCTCATTCAGGAGCATCACCAAGGGTGAGAGAATCTGGGCTCATCAGCTGTAATTGAGGCAGTGTTCCTGGAAGAATACAGAGCTAGTGTTAAACAGCAACACTACAACTGTCCACCTCATATGATGCATCAAAACTTGGACATCAAATCTTTTCTTACGTTGTAATCCCACTTTGGTCTTAATTTACACATCGTGCACTCCATCATTTCCCCCACTGCCTGCATATACTCCAGGGAATGACATAGAACGTGTCTGGGTTCTATGCAGGGCTCTGAATGCCTGTCTTTGTCATTTTCATTCAGTAAATGTGTATCAGGTGTCTCTATACAGGGCACTGTATTAAATAATGCTTGGCTACAGAATACAAGAGCCAGAAATGTCTACTTTCTATATACACTAGACATTTATCTCTGAGTAATGTAATAACTTGAGGAAGGTATTCCTAGTTGGCACTCACCATGCAACAAATAAGGAAGCCAGAGTCTTGCGGTCTCCCAGGGACTTGGAGTCAGGTGACACTAGCTGGTGGAATGGAAAAAAGAGATAGACAAGGCACACGTTCTTTTTACAAGCCTTGAACCCAAAGTAGGACTCTTCCACTCACATTTCATTGGTGAGAACTAGGCACATGCCCACGTGTAGGTGTAAGGGGATTAGGAAATAAAATGTCTTGCCATCTCCACTTGGGCACCAGATACACCACACTGTGAGGAATATGCAAAAGGCACAGTCTCTGTTTCTTTAGAAAAAAAAGCTGATTTCTGCAGACGTAGCAGACAATAACAACTTGGAGGAGTTTAAAATGATTAAGGGAACTCAGAGGAGGGAGATACAATTCATTCTGAAAAACTGTGCATTTTGGTATTGTTTCAAATTTTAACTTCCTAAGTGCTGGATAGATGATGTGTTGAAATTTCTCGGCATACTGCCATTCCTCAGACTATGCACAGACCGGAGCTTAGGAAGTGGTGCTTGGAGGTGGGACTGCTCCTCCTCCTCAGGGCAGAAATGACCGAATCAGTGGCCTGCTCTGAGCAGATATATAGGAACATCAGCAAGTGCACGTGCAGCAGTTCTTCTTCCAAGAGCTTAATCTTCTTTCTGACCTGTCCCTTTCCTACTGGAGATGTTCTTGGTTCTCACTGTGACTTTCCTCCTGTCCTGGGTTTCCTTTCCTTCTCGGAGTAACCATTCAGTGATACACCCCTGGGTGCCACACTCAGATCCCTTTAATGAACATTAGCAGAAGGAAATATTATTTAGGGCTCAGCGCCCGTAGCTTAGTTATTAGGGTGCCAGCCACGTGCACTGGGCTGGTGGGTTCGAACCCAGCCTGGGCCTGCTAAACAACAGTGACAACAACAACAACAACAAAAGCTGGGTGTCATGCTGGGCACCTGTAGTCCCAGCTACTTGGGAGGTTGAGGAGGGAGAATTGCTTAAGCCCAAGAGTGTGAGGTTGCTGTGAGCTATGACACCACAGCACTCTATCGAGGGTGACATAGTGAGACTCTGTCTCAAAAAATATATATATTATATAGAATGAGATTCTTAAACTATTGTGTGAAGATTGATTTCATGACATTGGAAGAAATTAGACTTTTCTAGCACCATAGTTTATTGACTACTTCACTCTCTTCACTAAGATCATACTTCTAAAAATATCTAGGAAAAAAAACCCCAGAGAACATATCATTTCATATTTTTACATACAGTAGAATGTTTTGATATTTTTTAGGTTGAGCCCAGCTGCTATCAATTTTAATGTTTTTGTGTCTTTCTTTACATGTACTATTTACCCAAAGCAAGTTTATTCTTAGAAGAATCTCTGAATTCTAAAATAACGGTGGATCTTCATATCCTTTTGATTTGAGCTATTTGCATTTGTCATGTTCAGCATACTCTGAATCACATTTAGCTTTAAGCTCTTTGCTTAAACTATTTTATAATGTCCAGCACTCTATAGGACCCTAAAATAATGCATATTGTAATTTAAAAAAGAAAAACAAGCCCTTAAAATTATAGAAATGTCAGCTTTGGAAAATCTTTCAAAACAATCAAGTAAAACCCCTTCTTCAACCCTGGATCACCTGATTTTATAACCCCTCTTTAGAACTATCTTTGCAATTCCAACCCAGGGAATTTTGCTTCTGTGCATTTTGACAGTGGCATGAATATTGGCTTCTCTCTTCTGTCTGAGGTAGAAAAAGGAAGTGGAAATTAAAGAAGTGAGGGTATACTTTTAGAAAGAAAGAAGAGAATACAAAGAAAGAAAAGAATGAAATTATAAATATAGAATTATATATTCACAAATATGAATATTTGTCTAGAATTAGAAAATAAATCATAATGTACCAATTTTTTTAAAATATGATAAATACAATAAATGTTACAAAGTCACCAAAAATGACATTATTAATTATGTGATATTTCTCAAATACTTTTTTGTTTGCATTTTGACCTTGTAATCACTTTTTCATATGAAACGACATTTCATACAAAAAGAATAGAAAGATAATTCTGTATTTCCTCTAGTGTGGTTCATTAAATCTAAGAAAATTACTGACTGTTGAGAGGCAGGAAATATGTAAATTTAGGCATTATTTACCATGCTACAAGTTTCTACTCTATAAATACAGATTATGATAAGTTGTATTTAAGTAATTTCTATCAAAAAAGAAAAAACTATACTGTGCATTCATGATTGTACGTACAATGTGTTATTAAATATATTCTTATCAAAAGAAAGCTTGTGTTTTTATAATAAGTTGATGAGAATCATCTTCTTTGCGTAAACTTGACATGTCTAACAACTGGATTTTCCACTGACCATCTCTGGCTCCACACATTTCAACCTTTTCCAATCTCTTCTACCCACACATATCTGGCCCTAGATGCTGTATGACATGGTCATGGTCTGATTTGACCTTTGGCCCTGCACCTTTGTGTCAGAGCCCAGGTGTGTTTTACCAGTCGTGGTGAGAATATTTCTGGAAGGTGTGGCTAGAAATAACTATCCATGGAAGTGTCTGTGAGCCATAAATGTTTCTTACTAAACTCAAGCTACATGTATCTCAAACTCAACTTCACCTGAATAAGACCCCCAGAATGTCTGTGGCCACCATAATACCACTGCCCTATGCAACAGGGGGTGAGTCAGAGTGAACAGAGATTGTCTCAATTCACCAAAATTAAAATATCTTACTTTCGTGAATAAAAGAGAAATACATGAACATATTATTAAGGCCTATACATCTCAGGGTTCAGCCAGAGAAAAGAAACCACTAAGAAATACGTACATGTTAAGGGGTTTATTGCGAAGAATTAGTTTACTCAATTGTGGCAAGTCTGAAATTTTTAGAGCAGGCTGTCACTCTCGAGCACAGCAAAATATGTGGTCCACTGATGGAATTTCTACTTCATCAGGGAAGCCTCAGTTCTGCTCTTTCATTTGATTGAATTAGACTTATATAGAGTATCTAGGAAAATCTCTCTTATTTAAGTTTGATTGATTATGGACTTTAATTAAACCTACAAAATGCCTTCATAGCAACACCTAGATTAGTATTTGACTGAATTTCTGATGACTGTAACAAGCTAGGGTGACAAATAAAGCTAACTATTGTGGAGCTATTTCTAGGCTTTGCAGGTGGTCCATGTAAGAGGGGGAACCTGATGCTTGAACTGCACTTTCTTTAGATAAGTCTGCACCTGGAGAGGACATAAAGAATGAGAGGGAAGGGTGGAGAAGACTGCCTAGAACTGCTTCACAATTTTGGATCAGATACATCTTACAGACCCATTATTTATTTATCCTAGGCTTTTTATTTCTTAAGTTTTACAAAGTCATTGGGGATTTATCTAGGTTGAAATTACATTAAGAGAAGGGACTGGAATGAATTCCTTAGAGTGATTCAGTGTTTGGTTCCTGATAAATAGAAATTCATGGTCATATTAAGTAGCACATCACACAATAGCAGTGAAGAGTTGTTTCCTTTTATTAGTATATTCCTGAGAATAATAATGGTCAGTGCCTCTGAGTAGCCTACTTATGAGAAATCATATTAGTTTTTAATGCTCACAAAACAATTTTTTTATAGATGAGGACTTTTAGATATCAAGAAGGCAATAACATTTACCATGTTTTTGAAACTAATGCTTTTTCAAAATCAATTTATTTGACTGCATTTTCTCATTGAGTTGAGAAAAAGATTCTTTTAAAATAAATGCCAAAGGCATAAATAATACTTTTGAAATGTTGGACACTTACTAAAAGAGGCACTTACTAAGTTTTGGGGGGGAGTTGTTTTTTTTTTTTTAAATAGAGTCTAGTCATGATGTTTTGTAAGAGCCACAGAGATACTTATAAGTGGCAATAGTCAATTTATTTGGACCTTGGCTTTGAAATGTTGGTAAAAGTGTTTGAAAAATTAAAGGTACCTTTTGTTCAAGGGCAAATAGGCTCTGAAGTTGGTACTGCTTGGGAGGGAGCATCAGCACTGAGCGTGTCAGTGAATCCCTATGGCCATTTGTCATTATTGTCAATTCTTTTAGTTTGCCAGAGATTGCTTAGCTTTTGCCTTGAGTTATCTTAGCCAGGGTTAACTTTTAAATATTAGACTTTTCTTAAGTCTACATGAACACATACGTATAACTGCTTTGGGAGGAAAAAAAATCTGAACATTTATATCTCGAAATCCAGACTAAGGCCTCTTATTGTTTATAGATTTCAAGCATTGCTTTAGTTGTGATCAGATTATCGCAGACATGATTCTGCACGATGGAAAGGGAAAGCATTGTTTGGCTCTGCTTCTGTCTCTCAGAGATCACTAAACCTAGGTTGAAACTGCCAGGAAGAGAAAGGCCCCAAGGTGGAAAAGATTAGAGGCAGTAGTGATAAGGCCATAGTGTGCTAGAAAACCAGCTCTCCAATGGAAACAAAAGCCCTGACTTCATAGTGTTTGCCAATTTCCTTGACGAAAAATACATTCATCATGGTGAATTTCAAACTAATAATGACTGGTCTCAAAAATCCCAAATATTTAAAAATCAGTGCTAGTTGACACTCAGCTCTACTCAGCTCTTTCACATCACTATTCATTTCATTCTCTAATTAATTCAGGAAACACTTCTTGAATACTTACTATGTGTTAGCCACCATATTGAATCTTAATCAGAATACAGAAATTAATTAATGTGACCCAGATCATCACAAATTTATTACCCATTCTCTCTCTCTTTTTTTTGTTCACTGACAATTTTTTTTTATTGGAAATAATAGATTTTTTTAAACCCACTAATTATTTTTCCATACAATAGCAAAATTCAAATAATATAAATGTTTAATATCTAGTTATAAAATTATGGGAAAAAGATGCAAACCAACCAAAAAGTAAAACAAATTTAATAATATTTTATTAAATAAAATATGTGTATAATCATCTTCTACTCAAGTGGCCATCCATTGTGATTGTTTATTTTCCCTTTGTTGATATTTTTAGAAAAGATAGCTCTGCATTAGAGACCCAAAAAGTTTTTTCCTTCTTTTCTAAAAGGTTGGAACCCTTTTATTTACAAATACTATTCTCAGTACTTTCAAGTCTGATGACAGAATCATCTAGCAACTTCCTTTTAATAAAAAAAAAAAAAGGAAGTGCCTTGAGATTTCCTTAAAATTTAAACCTGCTGCATTCTGTTATAGCAAAAATGAAAAGAACAGTGTAGTTCAGGAGAGCTCATTCAGCAAATAAATAACTATTTCACAAAAGTATTGGTGTAAGCAAGATCACTTTCACAGCAGTGGCACTGTTGTTTTCAACCAATGACAAATTTAAACAGTTCCAACAATAGATACACAGAGTATGTATGGTAAAAGGCAAAAAAAGGTTATTAATGAATAAACTAATAAAAATTAATCATAAGCCTGTTTTGTCAAATGTGCTTTTTGTTCTCACAGTTTTTTAAATTGGTTAGAAAATTTAAATCGTAATGCTGTAAAACTTTGACTTCACTCTCAAAGTAAATGCAACTTATAATATGAGATACTGTTCATGTCTCATTCTGACATTAAAGATACTAAATTATCTAAGCAATATAAACAAGCCTCAAATTTCAAAATAGAAAAATGATTACAAAAAATTTCTGTAAACATTTTCAAAAAAAGCTACAGGCTAAAAAAGTTGTAAATATCATAATACAATTGGCATATTGAAAACCTTCCTTAGTTTTGCTTTTCAGACGTCATCTTATTAAATGAGAAATCTTATTTTCCTTAACAGGTACCTGTATAGTCAAGCTTTTACAATCAGTCCAGCTACTTTTGCTGAAGTTATTATTTGGGCTTTCATATTATCTTCCTAGCAATAGATAGCACCTAATTCTGTAGTCAGGGGAGGTAGTTTGCATCACAGCCACATTTTATCCTCCTTTGTAAAACAAACAATCACTTACTTTATTAGATCTCAGCCACATCCCTATGATTATGGGAACCATGTAGCTTTACAAATGTTTTTACATCATTCTGGCAACTTTTCCATCACTGTTACTTGGCCTACGAGTCTGTAATATATAAACTACAAAGATTACTTCTGATAGTTATTTGATGAAAAAATAGATTATCTTAGATATTATAGCCTTGATGTTTAATACTCCCAATTTAAAACTCTAAACATGGAACAAAGTACTATAGCATTTAGGGGACCTTGTTGGAGAGCGGTAAGCTAATTTCAGTAATCAGTACAATGATGTAGACACTAATATTTTATTGTGGAGAAAAGAGACTTCCAATGTTCTGCATTTCCTTTTGAAGTTCCCATTGTTATATTCCTCCATGTAAACTACATTCAAATAACTACCAGTTATTTGAAGTTCAGACCAATATTGAATACCTAAAAACCAGTTGAAAATTTTATTAAATTAAAATCAGCTACTTTAAATTCACAATGATTTCTCCCTAAAGAAGGCCCCTACTAGCAACAAACTATCCATGTTGTGTGTCATTTTCTAAAAAAAAAAAATAAATAAAATAAATAAAAACCACATAAAGTGCCAGTTAGGACAGAACTAATAACTGTTCTCAAGGTTCACATTCAACTTTGAAAAAAAAAAATACATGTATTTTAAATGATTTCAACACCATGAAGGTAAAAATAGATACATGGATTTACAATATGCGATTTGACTGTTTATAATGAATGGTGTACATTTTCTTCTATCTCCTCTTAAGAGATTTTCTTTTTTTTTTAATTTTTATTAAATCATAATTGTGTACATTGGTGCAATCATGGGGCACAATGTGCTGACTTTATATACAGTCCGAAATATTTTCATTGAACTATTTAACATAGCCTGCATGGCCTTTTAATCACTCTCTCCTATGATAACCTTTCCCTTCTTCTACCACCTCCACCAACTGCTCCTTAACCAAAATTAACTTGTATACCTGGTCTAACAATATATGCATTTCTCTGAAAATGGTACTTTCCAAAAGCAGTTATCTAACAGTGAGGCTTGTGTGAACTCAGGGAAGCAAGTGCAGGACTCAGCCCATTCTCTTTTAAAATGAGAAGTTGATTAAAATTGGGACACATCTTGGGAGCAAATACAGAGCAATATCTCATGATCTGGGATGTTTGTGCCAGCTCACAAGGTGGAATGTGGAAAATTTCCTTTGTAACATTCAAGAACAAATTGCAATGAACATCTGGTTACCACTCTTTTTTTGTTCCATCATATCTGAATTTCCTGGAAACCCATGTCTACTGGCCTTGTTTTCACTTTAAAAATACTAATACCCAATAATAATTGTATTTCCTTGGCATTTAAAATGAACTTAAGAATTAACATACAATACGTGCTCTTTTTAGACAAAGTATTCTGTTGAAATCCTTGGGACAGTTAGCTACTGTGGAAGAATGGAAGCATTTCCTTTTCTTACCTGTTCCTGCCTCTATTCATAGGTGTGACAATTATGTGTCATGTTGCATTCTCACATCAGAGGACTATTACAGTAAGGTCTTCTGACCCCTTACTTTGTCCTCCTCCACCTACTCATTCCTCTCCATAAGAGGAAGAGTTGCAAACTTGATTCAATGGAGTATGAGTCACTGTGCTAAGATCAGTGCCCTTAGGTGGCTCCATCTTTTAACATTTTTATATGCTGTTGGATTTAAATGATAATCAGATATATTAAACAGTATCCTCACAGCAAGCACAAGATTGGGTAGAAGTAGACCTTCCTTTTCCAGTTGCTTGAGATGGCCCTTCAGGTTATTGATTTGTTCTCTTTCTGTTATTTTGATGAAGGTGTCTAATGCTATAAATATCTCTCTTAGAACTGTCTTGGTAATAACCCACAGGTTTTGATAGCTCATGGCTTTATGACCATTTTGTTCAAGAAATCTAATCATTTCCTTCTTAATTTCATCCTTAACCCGGTGGTCTGTCATTCAGTATAAGGTTATTTATTTTCCATGACTTTATGTGGGTATAAAGATTTCTGTTGTTGTTGAGTTCAACTTTTATTCTGTGATGGTCCAAGAAGATACAATTAATATTTCTATTCTTTTGAATATGTTGAGCTTAGATTTGTGCCTTAAGATATGATCAATTTTGGAGGATGACCCATGGTCTGATGAGAAGAATGTGTATTCAGTTTTGTTAGGATGCAATGTCCTGTATATGTTTGTTAAGTCCATTTTTTCTAGGGTCTTGTTTAAGTCCATTGCTTCTTTGTTTAGTTTCAGCTTGGAGGATCTATCTAGTACTATAAAAGAGGCATTAAAATCTCCAACTATTATAGTGCAGGAAGATATCATATTGTAAAGATCATTTGGGGTTTGTTTCATAAATCAAGGCAAATTCAGGTAGGTGGAAATGTTAATTATTAAGATCTCTTCATATTGTGTGCTTCCCTTGATAATTATGTAGTATCCATCCTTATTTCTGTTGGCTTAAACTCAATTATATCTGCAAATATACCAGTATGTAGTGTCCATCTTTGTCTTTCCTTATTTGTGTTGATTTAAATACAATTGTATCTGCAAATAAAATTGCAACCTCTGATTTTTTTTTCTAATTTCCATTTGACTGGATTATTGTTTTCCATCCATTCACCTTGAGTCTTGTATCATCTTTTAAGTTTAGGTGCATTTCTTGGAAACAACAGGTATTGGGCTTGAGCTTTTGTATCTAGTCAGCTAGCCCATGCCTCTTTAGTGGGAAATTCAAGCCATTCACATTTATTGAGAGAATTGATAAGTGTGGTGGAGTTTGATTATTTTGCTTTGCAGAGGTCCAGAGTTTAGTTTTATCCCTTGCACCATTGTAGAAGCTAGGCATTATCTTTAATTTCTGGTTGTGATTACTTTGGTGACTGACCATCATTCTGATCAGTATGAAGAATGGGTCTGGGCAGCACCTGTGGCTCAAAGGAGTAGGGTGCCAGCCCCTATGCCAGAGGTGGGACTGGTTCAAACCCAGCCCTGGCCAAAAGCCACAAAAAAAAAAAAAAAAAAAAAAAGAATGGGTCTGAGTACTTCCTGTAGAGCTAGTATAGTTATGGCAAATTTCCTCAACAGTTGTATGTCAGTAAAATATTTCTCTATCACAAATGAAACTCATTTTAGCAGGATATAGGCGTGGGCTGAAAATTGGTTTGTTTAAGAAGGTTAAAGGCTAATGATCAACCTCTTCAGCTGAAAGATTTGTGGTCATTCTGGTATTTTTCCATTTAGGTAAGACTTTTCTTACACCTGGCTGCTTACAGCATTTTCTTTTTTATAATGACGTTAGCACAGCTAATTACAATGTGTCTAGGAGATGCTTTGTTTGGCTAAGTTATGCTGGAATTTTTAAACTATCTGTTAGAAAATGCTTTGCTTGTATTGAGTCATGCTGGAATTCTAAAACTATCTGCTATCTGAATTTTGGTGTCTCTCAATACTGGGAAATTCTCCACCATGTCGACTTGAAGGAGAGCATCAGTGCTTTTAGGACCATCCTCTTCTTCTTTAGGAATATTTATAATTTAGGTGTTTGATTTTTTTAAATAATCCCATAACTCTCTCAGAGAATATTCTGTTTTTCTCCCTTTTTATGCTTCTTTGAATGATTGGGATAGCTCAAAAGTCTTATGTTAAATTTCTGAAATTCTTTCTTCTCCAGGTTCTACTCCATTACTGAGATTCTCTTCTGTGTTCTTGAATGCCTCTTTCAATTCCTCAAGCTCTACTATATCTTTCATCATTATGTACAGTTTCTTAGTGACATTGTCTTTAAATTCATTAGTATCTTGAGACAAGTTTGGGACTATTTTTTAAATTTTTTATTCACATCTTCTTCTCAATTCCATTCATCTTATTTGCCATCCTTATTCTGAATTCTATTTCTGTCATTTCAACATTTTCTCTGGATAGTATTTTCTGCTGTATATCCCTTATAATCCCTTGTGGGAGTTTATCTTCTCTAATTATTCATCTTGCCAGAATTTTTCTGCTGTCTCCTCCTCATAAATATTTTCAGCTTCCCCACAGTCCGATTACTAGGTATCTACCTAGAAGAAGAAAAATAATTGTAACACAAAAACATTTCCACTAGAATGTTTATTGCAGCTTAATTCACAATCGTGAAGACATGGAATCAACCCAAGTACCCATCAAACTATGAATGGATTAACAAACTATGGTGTATATATGTACATATATATATGTGTGTGTTTGTGTGTGTGTGTGTGTGTGTGTAATGGACTACTATTCAGCCATAAAAAAGGTGGAGACTTCATATTTTGTTTTTATGGATGGAGTTGAAACACAGTCTTCTTGGTAAAGTATCTCAAGAATGGGGAAAAAGTATCCAACGTACCCAATACTAACATAAAACCCATATATAAACAACTATATGCCAATATGAAATAAAAAATACTAGGATAGAAAGGAGGAGGGGAGAGGAGAGAGGAAGGAAGATGTAAGAGATGGGAACTGGTGGAAGGAGGGAGAGCAATTGGTAGGATCTCACCTATGTGCACAATGTGAGGGTATTCAGCATGCCCCCTGGATGAAGGGCTCAACTACAACTTGAACTTTACCTTAGAATTGAAAACAATTAACCTAAACATTTATACCCTCATATTAATCTGGAAAAAAAAAGATTACAAAAAGTAGTCCTAACCTTTTAATTCATGTTGCTAACTGGGTTATTAAATCAGTTTAATGATGCCCTCCCTTTTGCATGCCCTCCCTTTTTCCAAATACTCTCCCCTCCTTTCCACTACTCCTAAGAATAAATCTCACTTAAACTTTGAACTTAACCTGTGCTTTCTAATCCATCATTTGCCATTGCAACATAGTGCATGTGCTCTGATGTTAATAAACTACATGCTACCAATAAGAAACTTACTTCCCCTATAAAGAACACATATGAAAGTAAAAAAAAGGGGAGGAAGAACCCAAGCAGATGGAAACCAAAAGTGTGTACAAGTAGCTAAACACATATCAGGGAAAATGGACTTTAAATAAAATAATATGAAGACAGACAAAGAAAATTATTATACAATGAAAGGAATAAATTCAACAAGAGAATCAAGCAATTAAAAATATATATGCACCCAACAAATGAGTACCCAGATATATAAAGCAAATATTATTAGAGCTAAAGAGAGAGAAAGATCCCAGTACAATTATAGTTGGGAACTTCAACTCCCTACTTTTAACACTGGGCAGATCATCAAGACAGAAAATCAACACATAAGCATCACATTTACTTTGCACTATGGACCAAATGTACCGGACAGATATTTACGGACCATTCATCCAACTGCTTCAGAATACATATATTTCTCAGCAACACATGAAATATTCTCCAGAATAGATCATATATTAGGCTGTAAACCAATTCTTAGTAATTTTTTTAAAATGAAAGTCATATCAAATATTTTCTTAGACCACAATAGAATAAAACTAGAAAGATATATAAGAATAACAGCCATCATGGAAAACAGAGTAGAGACGTCTTAAGAAATTATAAATAAAACTACCACATGACTTAGCATGTCACTACTGGGTATTTATTTAAAGAAAAGGACATCAGTCTATCAGAGGACACCTGCACCTGCATATTTACTACAGCACCATTCATAATAGCTAAGATATAGAATCAACCTAGCTAATGAACCAAAGAATAAAGAGAGTGCTGTATATATATATACACATTGGAATACTACTTATTCATCTATAAAAAGAATAAAATTTTGTCACTGTAAGTCATTATTAAGTGAAATAAGACAGGCTCAGAAAGATAAATGTCACATGTTCTCATTCATATGTGCAAAATAAAACAGTTGATCTCATGGAATAGAGAGTGGAATAGTATTTAACTGAGGGTGTAAGGCATGGGGAATAGGAAGATTAGGAAGATTGTTCAATGGGAACAAACATACAGTAAAACAGGAGGAATAAGTTTTGTCCTGTATAAGTCATACAGTAGGGTGACTATATTTGACAAGAATTTACTGGGTATTTAAAAATAGTTAAAAGAGAAGATCTGAATAGTTCCCAATACAAAAAATGAGAAATATTTGATGTAATGAGTATTCTAAACACTCTGATTTGATCATTATACAATGTGTGTGTATCCAACTATCATAGGTATCCCCAAATATGTTCAATTATTATGTATGAATATTAAATAAGGAAAGAATTTTTCATAGGATTTTAACAAGACCCAGAGTTTTCATGGCATAGTATTCAAGCATATAGGATAAATCCAGAGGTACTTCTAATATAATCTCAAATTGCATGATAAATTAAAAACACTCGAGGTCAAACTTGAGATGACATAGATGCTAGAATTATCTGGTCCATCTAATAAAATGGTCTATGAAGTAATATAGGAACGCTCTTAAAAAGAATAAGAATATAGAAAAATCTCAGTAAAGAACACAAGACACAAAGAAGAACTAAATAGAAATTCTAACATGAAATAATATAATAAACTAAAAAAAAAACAATCATCAGATGTCAGTAACAATATGAAGATCACAATGGAAAGAGTCTGTAAACTTGAAGCAAGATTAATAGAAATAATCCAATCTGAACATAAACAAACAAAATTGAAAATAAAAAGAACAAAGCTAGTGTGGGACATTCCAAATTGTCTAACTTTATGTCATCAGAATCACAGAAGAGAAAAAAAAGAAAGCATAAGATTTCCCAGCAGTGTGGGAGGCTGAGGGAGGTGGATTTCTTGAGTTCAGGAGCTTGAGACCAGTCTGAGCAAGAGTGAGACCCCATCTTTAAAGATGGGCAATTTGGCTTGGCAACCATAGCTCAGTGGTTAGGGCGCTGGCCACATGCACCAGGGCTGGTGGGTTCGAACCCAACCTGGGCATGCTAAACAGAAAGAAAATAGCTAAACAACAACAAGAAATAGTGGGGCATTGTGGCAGGCACCTGTAGTCCCAGCTACTAGGAGACTGAGACAAGAGAATCTCTTGAGCCCAAGACCTTCAGGTTGCTGTGAGCTGTGACGTCACAGCACTCTACTGAGGGTGATATAGTAAGACTCTGTCTCAAAAAGAAAAAAAAATGGCTCGGCGCCTGTGGCTCAATGGGCTAAGGCACCAGCCACGTACACCTGAGCTGGCAGGTTCAAATCCAGCCCAGGCCCGCCAAACAATGATGGCTGCAACCAAAAAAAAAAATGGCCGGGCGTTGTGGCGGGCGCCTATAGTCCCAGCTACTTGGGAGGCAGAGGCAAGAGACTTGCTTGAGCTCAGGAATTGGAGGTTGCTGTGAGCTGTGATGCCACAGCACTCTATCCAGGGTGACAGCTTGAGGCTCTGTCTCAAAAAAAAAAAAAAAAGAAATTTATCAAAGAGATCTGAGAAATGAATGATAGAATCATAAAGGGTTTTGATAGTCTGTCATATTCCTGGTGCCCAACAGGATTGTATGTATGCACAAGGCCACACAAATCCACAGGAGAAGCTGGAGACAGCTACAGCTATCTGATTGGTTGTCATTGGCAAGCAAACTCTGGGGCAGATTTATAAACTTTCCCAAGTTTCAAAGTATTCTGCAAGTCACTCACAGAACCAATGACAAAGGGTAGAAACCTTACTGACTCAAGGTACTCAAGCAAAACCTGTGTTGACTACTGAATTATGTTGATGCAGGGAAAATCCTAGGAACCAGGTCTATTTATTTATTTATTTATTTTTATTTCATTTCATTTATTTATTTATTTATTTTGTGACAGAGTCTCACTTTGTCATTCTTGGTAGAGTGCAGTGGCATCGCAGCTCACAGCAACCTCAAACTCTTGGGCTTAAGCAATTCTCTTGTCTTGTTCTCCCAAGTAGCTAGGGCTACAGGCACCTGCCATAATGCCAAGCTATTTTTAGAGACAAGGTCTCCCTCTGACTCAGGCTGGTCTCAAACTCCTGAGCTCAGGCAATCCACCCACCTCGGCCTCCCAGAGTGCTAGTATTACAGGCCTGAGCCACTGCACCTGGCCTGGAAATCAGGTTTAAAAGTTAAAATAAAATTCCCAAACCAGAAACCCTAAGCAGAGCTACAGAGATACCAATAGCCACACACTGCAGTGGAGACAGATGTCAAAGAATTGACAGATGTCAAAGACAGATGTCATATAGGGAAGTCACTAGACAAACAGCAAATAACTCTTCTTGGGGGGAGGAAAAATGTCTAATTTTCAATGCAATTTATGAGTCATCAAAATAAAACATGAAAAAAATAATAAAAAGACACAGAAGATTATGACCCACTCATGAGGGGAGAAACATCTATGGACACTATCTGAGAGTTTCCCTACCTGAGAGGGGACCAGATGCCAGATAAAGAGTTCAAAGCAACTATTATATATGTTTTTTAAAGTAAGGGATATTATGATTAAAGACTTAAAGGAAATATGATGTTGCTGTGGTCTGAAGTTTATGTTCCCCCAAGATTCATAGATTGAAACCTAATTACTAATATGATGGTATTAGAAGATGGGCCGTTGGAGGCAATTAGGTCATGAGGGCAGAGCCCTAGTGAATGGTTAGTGCCCTTATAAGGTCTGCCTTCTCCCTTTTTTTTGTTTTTTTTTTTTTTGCTTTGTTTTGTTTTTTTTTTTTTTTTTTTTTTGATATAGAGTCTAACTATGTGGTCCTGGGCAGATTAACATGGTTTCACAGCAAACAGCAACCACCAAATTTTGGGCTTAAGTAAATATCTTGCCAAAGCAACCAAAGTAGCG
>CAUYRH010091511.1:0-20011 GCA_963574655.1 Perodicticus potto | reverse complement strand
ATGTGGGCAAAAAAGGCAATTAAGTGAATCTCTTGAAACACTAAATGTATAATAAACAGCATATTATCAACATTTACATGATTCACATCAAAATGATGACATCCTAAAACGTATTCCTTTTAAAGGATAGATTTATCAATATGAATCAATTTCTAATTATGTATAGTGTCTATATACTGTAAGAATACAACTTTCAAGATTTAATCCTTGCTTCAAAGTGGTTGTAAGGCAAAATTATATGGAATCAGATCATCTCTACTTTCTTCCAAAGTATTCTCTCTTTTACTAATCATTAAGTTTATCAAAGACAAACAGCTCAATTCTCTGTTTAGGAACCACACAATACATTAGTAACTTTTAGGTTATTACCATACACAAGAAAATTGCATGTATGTAGTTAAATCACAGAGGAAGAAAAAATGAAACTCATTGGGATTTGGCATCCATAGCCTGTCAACCCCACATTTCTCATGTAGCCAAGCTCAATCCATGGCAGATCTGTCTACACAAGGGCTTCAGTTGGCATTTGACTTTGTGACCCAGTAACATTTAATTACATGTACCCTGTAAATATGCATGTGAGACTTTTATTTTAAGAAATATATTTTTTCTTTTTGAAAGTGACTAGAGACACTAGTTTTCAATAAATCCATTTCAAGAGCAGCTGCTATAAAGCCAATTCATTCTTATGAAGAGGAAGACATTTTCCTCCTCCTTTTCTGGCAAAAATAATGTCTCTTGACAGCTCTAATATGTCTTTTTCTCATTTTTGTTCTAGTCTCTCTCTTCAAGAGAAAAAAATCTTTATCACAAAATCAAATACAACTATCTGCATTATAAAAATTCTACCCATGAATTTATGTTATCAAATTAAATTGTGAAACAGAAACTGAACAAAAGATGGTATCTGTTATATTTCTATTTTTAAAAGGAAAAGAGCAGCCAGTGTGATTTGCAAACTCTAATGCATATAAAATATAACAGTGTGATTTCCTCAAATACCTAAGAAGACAGACATCATTTTGAAACTGCATAAATTCAGATGTAAGAACCTAGATATTTTTCAGTTGAAAAAATATAAATTAGTATTATTCAGCTTGAAGAGTGCTAAGAGTAGATTTAGAAAGAGTCTTGAACATAGGATATAATGCATGCTTTATGTGACTTTACTGTTATTCATGTATTTACAACCTGTCTTGTTCCAAAAGGAATTTAAGGCAGTTTAAAGGTATCAAATTAGGTAAGATATTAAGAATAAAAAGTGAGAAAGAAATAGTAAATGCAAGGGTAATGTCATAAAATGGGACTAAAAAAGAGGCCACTATATTTATATTTTTAGGCCCATTAAAGAATGCTATACATTTGAAGTAGAGTTGTCACAAACTTGGCCATAAAGCTTTTTAATAGTGTCTACAGAGAGGAACTCATGAAATTAAAATACATACACACACAGACAGTCACACACAGCCCTCACTCCCCACACATACACACAAGCACCTGCTTTGTTACAGAAAATCATAAACAAGCCAAAGGTTAATGCTCTAGAAAAGATCGCAAAGAATACTCACAAAGAAGGAACTTTACAGGGGAATGGATTGTCTGGCAACACAGACACCTTAGAAGTGTTATGGTAATTCAAAGAAGTTTTTCACAAAAGACCACAAGTTATAGGATTCTATTTTAGATGAAATGTGCAGAATAGGGAAAATGCATGGTTGCCAAGAGCTGAGGAAAGAGGGAGCATGGCTTTAGGGAGAAGCTGGTAATGGAAACAGGAATGTCTTTTGGAAGGGATAAAGAAGCACTAAAATTATTGTGGTGAAAGTTGCACAACTCAGTGAATATACTACATTGAATTGCATACTTTAAATGGGTACGTAATATTTTATGGTCTGGTAAGTGTATGTGACACAAAAATGGTATTAAAAATTGTAACAACACCCTTACAGCAGACCAGTAGTTAGCAAACTCAAGTGTGCGTAGGAATCACCCAGAAGCTCATGGAAAGACTGAAGGCCCCACTCCCAGAGTTTCTGACCCAGTATGTCTGGAGTGAGGCTGAGGATGTGTATTTCATACAAATTCTTGAGTGATGCTGTAGCTGCTGGCTCAGGAACCACCGTTTGAGAATGAATGCAATAGACCATGGATGATCAAAAGGACTCTTACTTTCTTAAACATAGTTTGGGGATATCATGTCAATTCATGGTTTAGTAAAAATGATTTGATAGGAAGCCAGTATGACAAAGAAATAATAGCAATAACCTCCACAGCAATCACCACCACACACCAGTAACATCCAGAGCAACATTTAATATTTACCGAGCCTCTCTATGCAGTAAATAAGGTGTTAAGTGCTTCAATGATCAATCCTACTTATTTTAGCACTCATAAAAAACCTTTTCGATGAAGATGCTGGTGAAATTATCACAATAACCATTTGAATTTATTAAGTATTTACTATACTGTATGCCCTGTTACCAATTTTTTTTATACAAATTGTTTTATTGTACAAAGAACCTGAGAGCTCTCAGAATTTCATTCCCACTGCTAAGAAGTAAAGAAACCAGGCACTCTATCTCCTAAGTCCTTGCTACTAAATACTCTTCTATCCTCTAGTAATGCACAGTGGACACTAAGGCACTCTGCTTTCAGCTTAGTTGGCTTAATTATTAGAGTATTTGGAGCGGTATTTGGGTGCCCCCAAACAATGCTGTTACCCTTGAGAGATACCACACGTGATTTGCTACCACTAATAAACTACCAATTTTGCAAATGACATTCTTTATAAATTATACTCTTGATCCCTCTAATGATGTTGTTCACACTCATATGAATTCCGATACATTCACTGAATGAAAGAGAGTGGCGGTGTTAATTGTATATAATGCATTTTTTTGCTCACAGGGCTTTAGGCCATTATCCTTTGGGCATAAATGCATTTATACCAGAATTCAAACTTCTGTGTTCTGTGATCTGATCAGTAGAAAAGTTAGCAATATTATGGCTGCTTTTCTGTAAACATTGTTGCCTTTTAGTGCAGATTTTATTAGAAATTGGCCTGTGAAGACTTCTGGTTTGTTCTCATGAACCAGAAACTGGAGTATAATAACCAAAATTTAATTTAGAGGAGGGCTGAATCCCTCTTTGACAGTGTTTCCCAGAGCACAGGAAGTCTTCTGATGGAGCAAGAATTTTTAGGCCATGCACTGACAATACGTTGATTTAATAGTTTTAGATTTATTTGCACATGTGTAAGGACAAACATAACAGGCAAATCCAGTATATGAACTCATGGCTATCACCACCTAGGAAAAGACTAACATAAATAATTTTTCAGGTGGCATTTGTAGAAAAAAATCATTAGGTGGTTAAATAAGGACCTTTGGGAATTAGTTACTTGACTCTCCTGTCTTAACCTTTCAGGGGCATAAAGTGGCATTCTAGGTTTAGATATAAATGCTCTCCATAGATCATCCTGGACTGCCTGCATCTCGGCCTTCTTTAATGAGAATGCAGCCTTTCCATGACTAGTGCCTGCTACACCTCATTTTCCAAGTGCAAGGGCATCAATCATCTCCCCAATCAACTGCAGTTTTTTGTTTGTTTCTCAGCTGGAAGTTTCTTTCTCTGGTCTAAAATGGAGCTCGGTCCCCTCTCCCTGCTAAATAGTCTCACATCATGTCACAGGCTCCTGTCAAAACATGGTACATTTCTCCAAAGTCTTATTCCAACATACCTTCATTTCTTAAATAAAACAACAAAAATTGTTTTTAAAAATCTACCCTTTCTGAAACATTCTCTTCTAAACTTAACACACTGACTGCCACATGTGAAGAAGGAAATTTTTTCTTGAGGCTACAGTGCTTTGTTACAAAAATAGAATAAAAATGTCAAAAACATAATGATCCTAAAATATGTATCAATAAAAACTGATATAAAAACTTGAAAAATAGCAATGTAAAAAGTAACATGAAAACTCAAAAAATACTTTACAACTCATATGATAGTTAATGTGTTAAACACAATAGTGGTTTAAAAATGCTGTAATCTTAACTTACATGCAAAACTCAAATAACAGGAAACATTAAAGATGAGATGAGTAGAAATCTATATGGCCAATCTATATTTTTAAACTGATGTTCTCTCTCATTTTATGTTACTGGAAAAATACAAATGAAACCAAGATATCACTTTCTCCCATCAAGGTTGGTAAAAACTCCTATAAGAATTGGAGCACATAGAGAAATGGCAACACAAGTGCCTGGCTTATGGAGTATTATTTAGTATGGCTACCTGGAAAACCAAGCTAGCATTATCTAATAAAATTAAAAATATAAATACCTTTCTACCAATTCTCCATTTGTGTGTATGA
Source organism: Perodicticus potto (assembly GCA_963574655.1). NCBI lineage: Eukaryota > Metazoa > Chordata > Mammalia > Primates > Lorisidae > Perodicticus > Perodicticus potto. Next base: position 15,636 of record CAUYRH010091511.1, on the reverse strand, counting down.
ACTTGAGAGACTCTAGTACTTGTATTCAGGGACATATATATGTGAGAATGTCTATTACACTACTGTTCATAATTGAAAAATATCAGAAACAATTTAAAATTAAAGAGGGGAGTAGATTGTGATCTATTCTTACAAGTGAATATTACACAACTATTAAAAAGATAATTAGAACTAATACACAAACACATCTCAAAAACATGATATACAGCTGAAGAAAAGTTCAATGCAACACATTATGATATCATTCATGTGAACAGGAACATTTGATGAATGTGGTAAACAAATGAGCACTACTCCTAGACTTAACACTTAGTCCAGATCTTAACTCTTCCATGTTACTTACCTAAACCCTATTCATACTCAAGACATGGTTCAAATCTTACGTCCCCCGATGACCCCTAGACCACAGTGATTCCTATTATCCTCTGAACCACTCTAATAATTAACACTTCCTATGCTTGTGGACTCCTCTCTCTAATATTACCCCTGTGGGGAATAATAAAGTTTCCTCCCATAGAATACTTAGTGTAATTCATGGTGACAAGTATTCACTGACTACGAGTTTCTGTTATTATAACCTTTTCTCCCTCTGTAAGCATAGGTTCTCCCAGAGTATATAATTAAAATGTGTACTTTTGACTATGAAAATGACTATGATGTATTTCTAATAATGATCTACTGGCTCAGTGGCTCCTGATACATTATTTGCAGGATGTCCTAACTAGCTATAAAGTCTGTAGGCATTCCAGAGTTAGGTGTTCCCAAGTTCTACCAACTGAGTGCTAAGAGCTGCTCTCTGTAGACCCCAGTGAGCAGCACTCATTCCTATTCTGTCCTGAGCTGTTCCTAGATTCTCTGATGCCATAAATGGGGGACTAGCAAGATTTCCAAACCCTGAAATAGACAATGAGGGACACTTTAAACCTTTCAGAAAACAAGTCTTCATCCTGAGATTTTTCTTCCAAGACATGAAGACCAGGGAAAAACCCCAATTTTAGGAATATACAAAAAAGTGCTATACAGAAACACTGGATGGAGAAGAAGAGCAGGGTAGAAAAGGATGGGAGAGTGTAGAGAGCTAAAGTAGTACTGCCCAAGAAGTGATTGACTTGGAAAAGTATGTATAACGCTGGTGGCTGCTCTGAGTGACGAGCTCCATGCTCACAGGGTCTCATGTGACTGGGACAAGAAAACAAATGCTGCAGTAGAACCTCCATAGGTGACCACCTCCCTACACCTACCACCTCCTTAAGTTGACCTAATTTTCATAGACTAGATGTGCACTACACATATGTACAGTACAGTAGGCCTAGTTCCTCGTGTTGACCACCTCTGTATGCCGACCAGTTTGTTACAGTCTCTTAGGTGGTCAACTTATAGCGGTTCTACTGCACAGACAAAAATAAATTATGGAAAAGATATAAACCTCAAAACTGCTATTTTCTAATAGAATAATATGACAATGTATCTTGTCAAACATTAATATAGGGAGAAGATCTTCTAAAATTGGGACCTATGGTTTTTTCAGGAAGTTGAAAGTTCTTTGTAGGCCATTCTTTCTCCAGGTCTCTTTGGTGGTTCATCTGTAGATGTCTTATTAAAAGATAATTGCGTCAACATGATTTTTAAGAATGTGTATTTTTTTGTAGAATTTCTCATTTTACCTTAAGCAAAAGCATCCTAAATAAGGTCAATTTTCAAGTTACTAATACTGACCATAAGATGAATGTGATCCAATCTGGGCTCATTCCTATTATTTGTTGCAGATATGAACTGAAATAATGCAATAACAGGTCACTGAAATTCTCAAGGAAAAGGACGATACTTGGAGAAACTGTTCCAAATTATACTATTCTTCACAAACACATCACTTTCAAACAGTCAAGAAATAGCTATAAACTTCAATCACCTATGTCTACAATGCTTATAATCCTCTCTAGTATTTGAAATAGGATATAATATGAAATAATAGCAGCTTTCCTCCAACTAGTATAAACAAAGTTAAAGGCAAATAAGCACAAGTGGGAACAAGAATAAGGAAAATGAATTACCTTACTCAAAAGTGAATCCCACAACAGAGTAAATCATAATAAATACAATCTTATTTGACATCTATGGGTTAAGGGTCATTTATTTATAAGGCAGAACATTTCATAGATTATGCTACCCTAAAGATAAACTGCAGATACAACATAATGAGAATGAGACATTCAGTAAGAGAACAAAACTCAATAAGACTGATGGGCTTTTTAATCTGTCTCTTATACATTAAGTATTAAAATAGAATGATTAAAGCTCTAGGTCTTCAGGGTGATAAATAAGTTGTATACTAAAATGTATCCTGATTCATCTTACTAATGGCATATCAACTATGCTAATTTTAAGGATCCATTATAGAATGACATGGTGAGAGAATAATATAGCATAAGATAAATAAAGGACAGACAATTAAGCAATATGGTTTCACATTGTTACTTTATCTATGCACATAACCCCAGAGTTCCTGTGAAGGGAACTAACAGTGAAATGGCATGCTTGTTTTAATTTACTTTATAGTGGCAATTAAATTTCCCAACACAATTATTTTATTGTTTAAACATGACTCTTTTAATCAAGTTGAATTTATTGTGTTTTTAAATGTCTAACCCCAATCATCTATTAATCAAATGGAAGTTTGAAAGTCCCTACTATAAATACTTTCTGCAAATCCATTGAGACAAGATAGTTCTTAACATTCAATGGAGAATCCATAACTGAAAACTGAGTGTGATAATACATTTTCCTTTTCCTTAAAAAGAAAAAAAAAATACTGCCTATTATTCAGCCACTGTTTGTTTTTTTAAATTCAGCTATAGATGATGAGGGAAGAATCTGACAATATTCAACATTCAAGGAAAAGACAGATACAACCAGGCTTATATTCTTACAATAAATCCATTAAAATTAACTAGTGATTAAAACCAAAGTCACTTTAAATAAAGCAGAGTTTAGTCAAGTGGTTTTCAACCCTGGTTCCAGTGATAGGACTCTTGCCTTTCTTTTTCCTTCAAGTTTTCTAGGCTTTTAATGGGTAATGTCTTTGTCTTATGATATAGACAATCACTAAGAGAACCTTATGAAATCAGATCCACCTTAACTTTCTATTCTGAACAAGCTCTTCTGCATTTCAATCAGATTGCAGCTGAAGGAATGCTGGCTATCCAGACAAAAAAGGAATCTGAAATTTTTGAAAATTGTACAAAGTATGGATTCAGACTATGAGTTAAAGTGTTTGTTTATTGCCTATTTGTTTTTCAATTGGGATAATAACCTCTCTAAAATGTTTACTTTAACCCCCTAGAATTTCTGCTTATAAATATATCTTGATAGACAATTTCATATGCTTAATTCCAAATGCCAATGTATGCACACAACTGTCAAAGACTGCATGTAGGACTTGAATATTTTAGAAACCTGTGTCATTCATTTATTCGTTCATTAAATAATTATTAAGAACCCACTTTCTTTCTTTTTTTTTTTTTTTTTTTGCAGTTTTTGGCTGGGGCCAGGTTTGAACTCGCCACCTCCAGTATATAGGGCCTGTACCCTACTCCTTTGAACCACAGGTAATACCCTAGAGAACCCACTTTCAGTAGGCACTGTTCTAGGTACTGGGGATATAGTAGTGAACAAAGGAAAATACAAATCTCTGTCTTCACGAGGCTTATTCTGGTGAAGGGATTTCTGAATAAGCAGCTAGATGAAGTTTTATTTATTTTTATCTATAATCTTTTGGTCATTCATAAATAATTTGAAACTGTCACAGAGATAAGCAAAACACAATAAAAATACAATGAATAAAAAATAAAAGTAGGAAAAGCGTAATGATACTACATATTAAAACCTTGGTGAACTTCTAAGAAAACCAGAGAAAATAGCCTGAAAGGTGGTTAGAATAATTCAAAGGTAAAATAAACTGGAACTGATGCTAAATGAAATTAAAAAGTGCAGTAACTTCAAAAACGTAAGAATTTTTAAAAAATTTAAAATCAAACTCCTTTAAAAGTCTGATTTTTTTAAAGTTCAGGGTTTTGGCCCAGAATATATGCAATATTCTCAAAATTTATAGATCACTGGATCCACCTCAGGTCTTCCCAATTATAATTCATATGGGCTCCAAACGTATGCAGCTTTAAGACGTTTCAGTGGTTCTGATGTTCATTTCAAAGCTACTGGCTGTAGGCTGGGATTTCCCAGATGGCAGAGCAAGAAGTGAGGCAAATCCTCTTCTCCTCAAAAAACTGATACATGGTAAAATATTTTCAAACCCAGCACTTCATGTTCTGAACAATGGACTAAAATCAAGCAACAATTTGAGAAATGTTTATTTATGAAAAACTGCCGAACATGGTGTAAGAATAGGCGTGTCTGTGGTGGTCTTGCCCAGTCCTCTCCCCCTCCTGCCACTTCCCGTCAGGTACTACCCAGCCGGGGATGCTTGAGGTCCCTAACTGGATTTGAAATAAGGAGTGGAAAAACCTCACTTCCAGGCATTGTTAGAAACCTTAGTGTTTTTGGTGGCAAAACAAATGTTGACAGCCAATTTCACAGCTAGCCTGAGATTTCATTCGCATCTGGGCCACTCTCCAGAGCAGTGGACTAGCTGGAAATTTACCAGGGCCTTGATTAGCTTCCCCATAATTCTGGCTGCCCCAGAGAATCTAACTGGGCCAGGTGGAAATAAAAGGCAGCACAGACTGGCAAACTCCTGACCTTGGAATGTGCACCCCACCCACAGACACATACCTCTGCAAACTCCTGACCTTGGAATGTGCACCCCACCCACAGACACATACCTCTGCAAGAGCTGGACACCTTACCTGACTGAGTGGTTTGAGCACAGTTTCTCACCACCACTGACTGATCACTAAGACAACCCAGCACAGGGGCAACTGATCACTGCCTCAGAAAAAGAACTTAAAATACAATGTTTTACACAATGAAGTTGCTACGTGGTTCTGAAAAGCAGAAGGCAGCAGAATACATTCCTGTGGAGATTTTTATTCATTTATTCAACTATTTATATTGATTTTACTCTGGATCAAACAATGTGCGTCATGCCTGGATATACTGGTTAACATGATAGATAAGGTTGAAATTAAAGAGTTTGCATTCCAGAGCTAGAGGCGCCTCTTCAAGGTGTCAAGATTTGGGCAGACCACTCTGGTTTTGCAAACAGTCTTGATTCTAAAAGTATATATTTTTATATGACTTACATTTTGACTAACAGGTTCGAAGCAAATATCAAATAATTTTAAGTGACAAAGTAGTTTATTTTATTTGATACAAAAAATGCCATTAAAATATAACTAGGAGACCTAAGTCCTAGTGCTGGCTCTGATATTTCCTATCTCAGTAGTTGAAGCCAAAACACCCTCCAGAGCTCAGTTTCATAATTTGTGATGTAAAATTTCAAAAGTGACTTTTTGATCTTAACTTTTATGATTATTTGTAAGGATGTACAAAAGATTCACATTAACATCAAAAAGTATCTATTGCAAAAACCTACTCAGGCTTTCAATCATGAATATAATGCTCGCATAATTTGCACAGCATTTGTAAACACAAGCACATTGTTAAAGCACTATTTAAAGAGCTTGCTTTCTTAAATGGGTAAAAAATTAAAAGAGCTTGCTTTCTTAAATGGGTAAAAGATTTATACTTGAAATCTTATTTACAAGACTGGCCAGGATACCATATTTTAATATGCAGTATTAGAGTCCAATCTTATGTCATAATATATTTACAAATATAAAACTACAAGGATCATAATTAGCTAGACTTTATTGTACCTGGAAGATCAGAATGTTAACAATATGACCTCCATTTATTTTTATGTATTTACTAAATATTATATAATAATTACCACCTGCCGAACATTGTTCTTATCTCTTTACACATATCAATTCATTTAGTCCTCAAGACACTCCTAAAAAGTGTTCACTAATATCACGTATATTTTACAGATGAGGAACTGAGGGTCCCTTGGGTTGTCTACCTTGTCTAAAGAACTAAGAGGCAGTCAGAGACTAACTTGCTCACGGGTAATGTGTGGCACAAAGCCTGGACTCACACTCAGCTTGCTCCCAAGCCCCATTCTCTTCTCTACCCTGCCATGTTGCCAGAGTTTATAAACCTATGGGTTTGTGTTATAAAACAGAATAGCCAAGGAGGGAAACGAAGGCAGTTATTACAAAAAAATAAAAACACATCTTATTTTCTTTAAATACATGCATACATACAAAACCAAAATCAGATGACAATCACGAGAGTAGCAGGGATATGGAAGGGAAAGCCTTTAGGGTTTTTAGATTGAACTTCTGAATTTGAAATTTGGTACATTCTTCTTAGTAAAGCATCACAAGTAGGGATAATCAAGAATCTAATGTACTCAATTCTGATATAAGGACAAATGATGGCCTAGTACATGGTGAGGAGAGGGGGAAGAGGGGAGCGGAAAAAGGGAAGGAGGGATGGGGGTGGGGGGTCACACTGTGTGACACACCTCTTGGAGATGGGACAGACTTATTAGAGAGACTTTACCTAACAAATGCAATCAGTGTAACCTGGTTCTCTGTATCCTCAATGAATCCTCAACAATAATAAATAAATAAATAAATAATAGATTGCATTTCTAATGCCTTACTTAAAAAAATTTAAAAAATAACTGCCCATAAATGGTTTTATAAACCAATGTGTTATACATATAACATTGACTCTGCACAACTTTATGCAATACCAAAATATATCCTTTTATAGTTTAACATATGTAGGACAGATACGTTTTTTATTTACCTGTTTCCTAATTTACTGGTATTCTCTTCTCTCTACATTAAATAAAAACAGGCATCAATCTCACCTTCCATCCTATTAGTCACTAACTCCCTTTGTCCCATGGTGTCCCTAGCCTATAATATCACGCACTCTTGCTTTCCTCACCAAAACACCTTTGTTTCATCCATAGTGACATCTGTATTCTTTTTCTGCACATCTGAAAATTCCACACTCAGATTCTGTATTTTCTCTGTTAGCGCTGAGAGATTATTTTTGAAAGAAGATTTTTTATCAACCAAATGTGTTTTATATGGCTGAGATGTTCATGTCAGGTCTCTAAGACATCCTCATACACTTATGAAAAAATTATGATAGAATTCCACTAAACAATGAAAATGCCAAGATACATGAAATGAGGCAAGGCAGAGGACTTCAGAAACCTCTCATTAGTGGGAAAACATACAGGCATAGAACAAGCACAGGCAAACGTCAGCATCTCCACTGACAGCCTGCGGCAGTTAAAAGAAAAAAACGGGAGCTAATGGCAAACGAGACAGGAGGCTGCCCTCTCTTGTACATCACATGACATTCCTTTCTGAAAACCAGAAGCCTGTCCTGCGCTGCCTGGTGTGCTTCTGAGCTAGTCTTTGTAGCGAAGAGACAATTTTGCTTAACTTTTTAATTAACATGTGTCCTTGCTGATAGACATTGTGAATGAGGCGCTTTTTCCTTCCCATTATGGCTTAGACTTTAGATTTAATTACAGTGGAAATGAATCAAGAAACATAACTTCGGGCGTAGTATTTTAAATGTCGGCAGAGTAACAATATTCATTCTTTAATTTAAAGTGTTGGTGTCATTCCATCTTCATGGGGAGAGATATGAAAATGATTTTAGGAAGGAGGTTACTGACCCATAGACCCTGAGGGCCATGGGAAGATCACCTATTAGTTGAATCCATAAAGGCTTTATTTGAAAATGTCTTGGCTTTATTGTGTGTCCTGTAACTACTTATATGCCAAGAAAATTTGCTTTTCAGCTGTCAGATATGACATGTTCAGGGCCTTTTAACTTGAGCTAATGGGCAAATAAAATCTCATATAGAATCGTATGTATTATCAAATGTGTGCATGGACACATTTTCTTTTATTACCTAAAACGAGCTGAAGAATAGAGATAGAAATAAAATTATGTACAGGTAGAGATAAAAGTACTTTACCCCTCTCCTCATGAGCTATAAACCATGGAAATAGCAAAGTTCCTAAATATTTAGTCTTCCAGTAAAATAGATATTTTGGGGTGGGGGGAAACTCAAAATGACCTTAAAAAGTGTGATGACATATGGAATTAGAGAATACCTTCTCATGCAATCGAGTGCTCGGATGAAGAAGTCCTTGTGCAGCTGGTGCTCATCTCTCAAAATGGAGCACTGCTCAAGCGTCACCGACATTGAAGTCCGGTCTTTGGCACTTTTACAACAGGTGAAACGAATACCATTTAGTTTGCGACAAATCTGCAACAGACATGTTGAAACAGTTTGTGGCTCGTGTGTACAAGACTATAGAGTGTTGGCCTCCTCCAAACAGTTCTAATCTAAGCACATCAAATAAGCTTTGGCTTATGTTAGTTACAGTCAATTGGTTCAATCTGTCCCATTGAAAGTAAGAACATGACCTTCATGTTCATGGCTCATTTCAAAAGCCAGTTGAATGGATCTAGTTCACCTATTTCTTATACATGAGGTGTGAGATTTTTGAAGTCATATGTTATGCGAAGTAACCAGCCGCAGGGGCAGGGCTCCCCGAGAGGGCACCTGGTCTGCAGCAGATGACAATGATAGTAACAGTGGAGGAATAACAACTCAATTATAAAGGGGGAAAATCCTACATTCCCTGGATCAGAGACTTGCTGTGAACCCTAAGTAGCTGAGAATCTTGTATTTTACATTTACAAAAATCTTTGCTAGTCTTGGCTTTATGTCATGAGATTTTAAACGTCCACAGGGTGCCTCAAAATAGATAAGAAACCAATCATGGTCACCAAGAATGATAAAACTGAAAATGGCCACTGTTTAGTGCACCATACACAAACCACTGTTTGTGTACCAGGTAAGAGGCTAAGATAGTTCATAGATTTTCTCTTTCAATAAACTTCACAGCAACCTTAGAGGAAGGTATGATTATTCTCATGCTTACAAAGTGAGGATGCCAAGGTTTAGGTAGGTAAAGTAATTTGCACACAACAGAGCAGAACCAGGACGCAAACACAGATCTGCATGGGTTCACGGATCAAGTCTTTTAACTTCTGCTATGTTCTGTTTCTCTCTATAATTCTTTGTCTTGTTATTCCCATTGAAATCGAGAAGAATGACTGAACAGCAACACTCTCTCAACTCACTGCCTTACAGTTAACAGGTGCATCACTTCATTCCTTTCTCTTCTATCCCATGGTAGAGTTCTGATATGAGCTACTAATAATTAACATTAATTTGAATGCTAATCAATGTACATTTAAAATAAATCTAATGTGATATAGCAAAGGCTTGCTTTATTATCTGTCATCAAGGATACCTTAAAAGTTGCCTAATATGAGGAGAAAGCATAAAAATAGAGTGTATTAAGGTTTTTTACCATGATTCAATTGTGATTCTGATAATTAAACGAGGTTATACATCTCTATAAATTTAGAACTTTGGCACTTTCTATTTCCAATGCAAGTGACAAGAGAATTATTTCACCATATTTTACATCTAGAAAATTCTAATCCTTTCAAATAAACAATATTTCATCTCTTAAAAAAACTTGATTATAGTCATACCAACAAAGTAGACCATAATGTCTACTTATAGGTATTATGTTTAAAAGGACTGAATATTATTTCAAATTTATTGTCACTATTATATGCACCTATCCTACTTAAAAGATTTAATAAACCTAAGTTTAAAGTCAAGTGGAGGTGAGAAAATACAACCAAGTAGTCAGGCTAGGTTTTGATTTCTGAACTTCCTCTTGAACTACATAAGTTTGATTTAATTTAATTTAATTTATTTATTTATTTATTTATTTTGCAATTTTTGGCCGGGGCTGGGGTTGAACCCGCCACCTCTGGCATATGGGGCTGGCGCCCTATTCCTTTGAGCCACAGGTGCCACCCCATAAGTTTGATTTTAAATACTTGATTGACATTTGCCTCTTTAAATTCTCATTTGTACTATTTGACTGATAAAAGTTGAATCAAGATAAAACCAAATAACTTTATATTTTTCATTAGGAATAAGAAACATTAAAAAAATAAGAAAAAAGAAGGTAAAACATTTAACAAAAACACCATTTCATTAAATAGATTTAAAGAAGAGAGGAAAATGAAATAGAAACAGAAATAAAAGATTTTTGGAAAATGTCAAAAAGAGTTTCTAAATTTCTTCATTTTAAGAGTATTGCTAAGGTCTTTGTTTTAAGAATAGGATAGTGAAACTGAGGTATCTGCCTACAGAAATTCTACTAAGTATCCATTCAGTAGTAAGTTGTGAGTAAGCCATATTTAGTCAGTATATATAGTAAAAAAAATTTAGAAATGTATAAGATTTGCAGGAAAACTGTTATATTTGATATATGCAGATGGAAACTTGTATATACCAAGAGAAAAATGTGTGTTTGCTTTTGCACATGTGTTTTTAATTTACCTCTTTCCATAACTTCACATTATGTATATAATGATATATATTCCTAAATTGTCAGATGGCCTCAGTAAATGACAAAACTACCTTTATGCTATCATCTTATCAGTAAAATATAAAACATAACTTATGATTTACTACTGTGAAATTTTTGTTAGAATTAACAACCACACTAGTCTTTAAAGAGACAAAGAAAAGCCAGACTGGGAAAGAACTTTTTTTTTCCCCTTCAGTTTTTGGCCAGGAGCTGGGCTTGAACCCACCACCTCCGGCATGTGGGGCCCTACTCCTTTGAGCCACAGGCACCACCTGGTGGGAAAGAACTTTTAAAAGCAACCTTCATGTAATGCCGTACAGTGTTAAATGAGACCAGTGGAAATGAGCTGCTTAAAAGCAACATTTCATATTGTTACCTTTGATGTTCTTCCCTAGGGCTTCAAGAAAGCAGGGAGGGAAACTAAAGCAGTTTTCTTCTGCCTTGCTCATGGTAAATTATTTTATATAGTCTCATGGTAAATTACCTATTTTCTTTTTCCCAAAAGAGAGTAAGTAATATTGGTTTAAAATTGAGCACTAGCAGTAAGGGAAAAAGTTTTGTTTTAAATGCAATTGGTGGAGAACAAATAGAGTATGCTAGAAGTCTGGTTAAACTGAACTCCAAAATATAAAAGTAACTGAAAAACTATAAAAAGGGTGTTAATTATAAAGATATTTAATGTGTTTTCTTTCAGATGAAAGATTGCTTTCCTAATAAAAGGATCATTGAGTCTAGATGTTTAACAAAATTCACAAATTGCACATGATGTTTTAATGGTTGCCAGACAAGAGCTAATAAGAAAATATATGGGCATTTTTCTTTCCTTAACTCTTGCAGAAACCCAGGGTAGGAAAGCAGACAGATATTCTACTCCAACTGTGCTATTCAATGGGAAAGTACTATACAAAATAAAGCTCGCTACCCCAAGGGCAATCCATCAGTAATAAATTCAATGCCAATATCTAAACTAGCAAACACATTTATAACCTCATTACCTGAACAATATGTCCAGGAGTCGTACTGAAGCTGTGAGTGAGAAATCTGATAACCACATCATGTTGAAGCCTTATGTTTCTAGAACAGCAGAAGTTCATGCGGGGAATTGACATTGTAACATAGAGACAATCACAGACACTTTATTTTAACCACAGAGTGCCAAACACATCCAAGCTTGATAAGAGTTGCCAGTGAGTGAGATTTTTTTCCTGCTGAATGCATCTCTCTCCATCTTATTTCCTGGTCTATTGACAGAACTATAAACGAGAGTGAGAATGCCTAATCCTCTGGATAATGGAGAACGACACTCAGAAACCCAAAGTGCAGAGGTTGGACCCTGCATAGCATATAGCTGACAGTGCCTGCTGGTCCTGATGTGGCAGGGAATTAGATTTGACACGACAGTGCTTACCGTTGCAGCCAGCCACATAATTTCTACGTTCTTTCTTTTCTTGGCCTGAATATTTTGATGGAGATTTTCTAGTAATCCTTTCAAATCATTTTGTTCTTGAAAATGTGAAATGTCTGAAGAGAACAAAAAAAGAAAGGAGGAAAAAAAAAATTAAATGTTAGTATTAAACTGCCTATGTATTTTTTTCAACATATTTTCAAATGCAACTTCTGTAACAACAAATGTCATTTGCAGCACAGAATATCTCAGTGTAATCATATTTACTAATCCCTCTAATTTTTTCTCTTTACTTGAAATACACTTAGTTTCTCCCATTTCCCATTTTGTATAATGGTGTTAATGTCAGACAGTACGATTTTAACAGCTAGGGAAACATTTTTGATGAAGATGACGGCTGCTTTCTCACATTAACAAAGCCTAAGATATAGATGTCATAAGATACAATCATCTTTTTGTTTTGACTGAGTAGCTAGTCTGAATCAAGAGAATATATTAAATTGAACATCTTAGGGGTTAGGGGAGAAATCTGAATGTTCAAATAAAAAAACCTGAAGTCAGTTTTCAGACAGCAAGTTTCTTCAACCTCAGCATTACTAACATTTTGAATCATCTGACATTTTCTTGGGTGAGGGGAAGAACTGCACTATGCATTACCGCATGTTTAGAACTCTGACCTCTAATATTTACATGTTACTAGCATCCTTCCCACTGTGACAATAAAAAAATTTCTTCCGACATTGCCAAATGCAACCATAATGGAAAAAAATCTATCCTGTGCTGTAAGGGAGCACAGGTATGACATGGAAAGAAGGAGAACAGCATGATACAACAAGATGAATGGGTAGGAAGCAGCAATTGATGCTGGTTGCTCAAATATCATGGCTAATAACTAGCATATATTTTATATTAAAACCTGAGGCAATGCACATTGACAAAAAGTCTCTAAGACATGGTGACATGAGATTAAAGATTACGATATAGTGACAGAAACAAGAGTGTTCTAAGTGAGTGATTGGGTCAGTGGTATATAGGCTGAAAATATACTGTACTGTAAATCCACAAACCGAGGCGTGAATTCCTGAGAGAGTTGACTGAGGCTAAGAACAGGAGAGAATGCATGAGGCACCATGGACCATATCTAGGTTACCCAGTTACACTGAAGAAACTGATGACATATTCCTGATTCAGATCACAAAAACAAATGAGCTTTGGTAGGAATGAGGCTTTATGCTTTCCAAATGTGTACCAGATGTTTCTTTTTCACAAAATAAGTAGCTCTTGATGGTAGTTCCAGAGAAGAGAAGAAATATCCCAGTGAACTAGTGATCTCTATCAAACAACAGTCAGTGGTTGGTAATGTGGACACTTCCATTGAAAATAAACATACATTGGGAGGGAGGGCAAAATGGCTGACAGAGGCACCTGTCCAAAAGGAAAGATAACCTCCAGAAACTGCCCAATTGAACTGAAGACTGGGAGCCCAGCTGAGAGAGAGAGAGAGAGAGAGAGAGAGAGAAGTGATAACTGTAGGTCACCCCTGAGACAAGCTGCAACTTCCAGAAACCAAGTTTCAGGCAGAAAAACTGAACTAAAGTTTTCCACCATACTGAACTTCCAAGACTCCCTTCCCCTCTTACCTGATGCACCAGAAGCCTGATGTCTGCTGAAACTGGGGGAGAAGGACTTGAGCAGAGCCCACCCTCCCTATCTGCTGGACCAGGCGGCCTGACAGGTAAGAGACTCTGGGGCCCCACCGAGCCCCCATCAGCCCCCAGGGATGCCACCGGGACCCCTGAGCTGCTCCAATCCATGCCCCACCAGGCCTCGGCCAGTTGCCTGCAGTGGCCAGGAACTCCGCCGGGACCCCGCCAGGCCTTGTTCTGCACCACAGTGTCTGCAGGGACTCCAGGGCAGCCCAATTTGCACCCCGCTGGGCCTTAGCCTGTCGCCAGCAGTGGCCAGGAAGTCCACAGGGACTCCACCGTGATGCTGATCTGTGCCCACTGGGTCTTGGCCTGCTGCCCACTGGGACCCCTCCTGGCTCCAATCTGTGCCCCAGGCCCTCGGCCCACAGCAGTGGGGAACTCTACTCCAATGGGACCCCCACACACCCGACTAGAACCCTGCAGGGCCTTGACCAGCTGCCAGCAGCGGCCAGGAAGTCCGCTGAAGCTCCCTCCTGGCGCCTGATCTGTGCCCCGCCTGGCCTTGGCCCTCCCGGCTCTGATCTGTGCCCCAGGCCCTTGCCCACAGTGGCCAGGAACTCCAGTCCATCAGGAATCCCTTGTGGCCTGGATTGGCACCCCGTTGGGCCTTGGCCCACTACCAGCAGCAGCTAGGAACTCCACCAGGACTCCCCCACAGCCTGACTGGCACTCAACCGGGACATGGCCTGCTACCAGCAGCGGCCAGGAAGTCCACTGAGACTCCTGCGTGGTGCCGATCTGTGCCCTGCCAGGCCTCAGCATGCCACCTGCGGGGACCCCCCCTGGCTCTGATCAGTGCCCCAGGCCCACTGCCTGCTCTCAGGAGCTATCCTCCGAGCCAGAGACTACTGGAGGCATGGGCTCCCTTTGCAAAGGCCACCAGGTGCCCCATCCCACGCCCTGTTGCTTGATCTGGGTGTGCCACACTCCGGAGCTGCTCTGGCAGCCAGAACTCCCTGGGTGGGGTGGGCTCAGAGGAGCTACACAGGGTCACTCCCTACAAAGATCCAGCAACAACAGAGTGATCCTACTGGGATCTGATCTGGGAGAGAAACCTCCCCAACTCTGAGGATGGTCATAGGCAACAGTGAAAAATAATCATGAGGTGGAATCAACAGAAAAACTCTGACAATATGAATAATCAGAGTAGATCAACTCCCCGAAGGAACGACAAGGTAGATACAGCACAAGATCCCTTGCGTAAGCAAATGGCTGAGATGTCAGAAATCGAATTCAGATTCTGGGTAGCAAATAAGATCAGTGGAATGGAGGAAAAGATGGAATTAGAATTTCAGGCAGTAATCCAAAAGATGACCCAAGAGATATCTCAAGAATTGAAAAAAACTCAAAGACAAAATGACCAAAGATTTTGACACATTGAGACAAGAAGTTGTAGCCCTCAAAGATCTGAAAAATATAGTAGAATCCCTCAGTAACAGAATGGAGCAAGCAAAAAAAAGGATTTCTGACAGGGAGACAAAGCTTTCAAACGCTCCCAAACTTCCAAAGAGGAAGAGAAATGGAAGGCAAAAATGGATCATTCTCTCAGACAGCTCTGGGATAACTTGAAGAAAACCAATATTAGCCTTATAAGGATATCTAAAAATGATGAAGGGGCATCACAAGGCACAGAGACTCTTCTTTATGAGATTGTGAAAGAGAACTTTCCAGACATGCCAAGAGATTCTGAAATTCAGATAGCAGACAGTTTTAGAACCCCAGCACAACTCAATACGAACAAGACATCCCCCAGGTACATCATAATAAAGTTCACTAAAGTTGATATGAAGGAGAAAGTTCTGAAAGCAGCCAGACATAAGAAATCCATTACTTAGGGGAAGAATATTAGAATAATTGCAGATCTCTCTGATCAAACCTTTCAAGCTAGAAGAGAATGGTCATCGACTTTTAATCTCCTAAAACAAAAGAACTTTCAACCCAGGATCCTGTACCCAGCTAAACTGAGTTTCATTTATGATGGAGAAATTAAATACTT
>CAUYRH010091504.1:0-19662 GCA_963574655.1 Perodicticus potto | reverse complement strand
AGAGTGCCGTGCATCACAGCAACCTCCAATTCCTGGGCTCAAGCGAGTCTCCTGCCTCTGCCTCCCAAGTAGCTGGGACTACAGGTGTCCGCCACAACGCCCGGCCATTTTTTGGTTGCAGCCGTCATTGTTGTTTGGCGGGCCCAGGCTGGATTCGAACCCACCAGCTCAGGTGTATGTGGCTGGCGCCTTAGCCCGTTGAGCCACAGGCACTGATGATAATTGTTCTTAAGTAAGCCCTTTGCATATTTTCAGTGAGTATGGGGATGCTTAATATATGGATATTAATATTTAATTATGTAATGTATGTAAATAAAAGTAATATAAAATTTATTTAGGTTTCCCCACCTGGAATTTTTTGTTAGGAAACAGATGTTCCTAGCTCTCCCAAATCTATTTGTAGTGAGGCTGGTCCCTTTATTTATGAATTTTTCTAGGGCTTTTCATAATTCTCTTGTCCTCCAATACCTCTGTGGCCATCACTAATTGATGGATAACACTATGTCTGGGGAGCTCTGCTCCGCCTAACTCACATAGATGGATGTCGTTGTGGAGGCCACCTTGTAACAGGATTTCTCAACCTCAGTGCCTGCTATTGATGTTATGGGTTAGATAGTTCTTCACTGTGGGGTTGTCCTGTGCATTAGAGGATATTCAGCAGCATCCCTGACCTCTACCTGCTAGGTGACAACCAAAAATGTGTGCAGATGTTACTAACTTGTCTCCTGGGAGGCAAAATCACTGGGGGTGAAGAAGCCAACTCTGGGCAGGGTTGCTCAGGCACCTGGAGACGCACACCTTAATGCACAGGTGTGAGTAATGGAAATAAGCAAGCATGTAAAACACAAACAATGGGCCTGACCAATTTTTTGACTCTTAATATCTTGATATTTTTGTCTCATTGTGATTTGTCTGATTGTGATAAAGAATCAAATAGTACTTTGATAGTACTATTCCCCTCTATTTAAGAGGAAGAGGGGTCACCCTTGACTTGGGGCAGATCCCCAAAGAAGGAGACCTTGCTGCGATGTTTATCATAACAGGGGAATTTGGCTGCTGGACTGTGAAGACTCTGCGACCTGGCTTCAGTCCATCATTCGGGTCCTTCTCCCTCTGTCTCCACCTGGACCATCTATGGTGGTCACACACGTCCTCTTCATCCTGAATGTACCTTATACTTTCCTACCTTGCACCTGAGCCTCGTAAATAAACTAAATCTGGAATGCTGTTTCTACTCCATCCCATCCAATCCTACAAACCATGCTTGTTCAAATCCTGCCCATTTTAAATCACCTATAACCTCCAAGAAGCCTTTCATATTCTCCAAGAAAAAAGTGATCTAATATTTTCTTTAACTACCCTCCAACTCCATGTTTTTATTAACTATACAGTATTTAATATTTCTTGTTTTTTTTTTTTGTTTTTGTTTTTTTGAGACAGAGCCTCAAGCTGTTACCCTGGAGAGAGTGCGTGGCATCACAGCTCACAGCAACCTCCAATTCCTGGGCTCAAGCGAGTCTCCTGCCTCTGCCTCCCAAGTAGCTGGGACTACAGGCGCCCTCCACAACACCCGGCTTTTTTTTGGTTGTAGCCGTCATTGTTGTTTGGCAGCCTGGGCTGGATTCGAACCCGCCAGCTCAGGTATACATGACAGGCACCTTAGCACGTTGAGCCACAGGCACCGAGTCTATTTCTTATATTTTTAAGGTTAATATCCAAGTCATCTCCTCCATGGGAGAGATTTCCAGAGAGTAAGGAGAGTTGAAATGCTCCATCTCTCTATAGGAGCCCTTCTCAAACTATCTGTAGCAATGAACAATTTTTTAAAAATTTGACTTGTGGCTCAGTGTTTGTAGCTCAAGTGGCTAAGGTGCCAGCCACATACACCAGAGCTGGCGGGTTTGAATCCAGCCTGGGCCTGCCAAAACAACAATGACAACTACAACCAAAACTAGCTGGGCGTTGTGGCAGGTGCCTATAGTCCCAGCTACACGGGAGGCTGAGGCAAGAGAATTGCTTAATCCCAGGAGTTGGAGGTTGCTGTGAGCTGTGATGCCAGGGCAACAGGGCGACCCACTCTACCCAGGGCGACAACTTGAGGCTCTATCTCAAAAAAATAAACAAATAAAAAATAAAAATTTGATTTGCAATTTTTTTTTGAAACAGAATCTTACTCTGTGCCCTGGCTAGAGTGTAGTGGCGTCACAACAGCTCAATGCAAACTCAGACTCCTGGGTTCAAATGATCCTTCTCTCTCAGCCTCCCCAGTAGGTGGATGACAGCCACATGTCACCATGCTTGACTAGTTTTTTCTATTTTTAGTAGAAATGGGGTCTTGCTCTTGCTCAAGCTGGTCTCCAATTCCTGACCTCAAGCAGTCCTCTCACCTCAGCCTCCCAGAGTGCCAGGATTATAGGTGTGAGTCACTGTGCCTGGCCTGCATTTCTATAGACTAGTACTTTTGTAAAATACAGTGAAAATGATTAGTAAAAAAATGATCAAGCTCTTAGGTCTTGTGGCAATATCTTAGCGCTGTAAACATTTCTAAATACTTACTCTCTGTCTCTGCACTTATCCACCATGAGCTGAGAACAAACAATTCAAGGGCTGCACTGGTCTGTAGACACCTCTTTGAGTAGCACTGCCCAACACAGTAACTTTCAGAGTAAAACTCTACTGAATAGTGGTTATTTAATGGGAGTGGGCAAAAAGATCACCTAGAAGCTTGTAAGAAAGGACAGACAGCTGGGCCAAAGTTCCAAAATTTGTGATTTATTTATTTATTTTTAAATGAAAGAATAGAGTTTATTGACAGAAAAAGATTAACAGAATGATTGATAAGTCAAAAGAGGAGGAATAGAACCTCCAGCAGCAGAGGGGGAAATCCAAGCCCAAAGTTTGTTATTTAATAGGTAAGGCCTCAGCATTGTCATTTCCAACAAGTTCTGAGATGATGCTTTTGCTGCCAATGGAGGGGCCACACTTTGAGAACCACTACACCAAGGGAATGAGCAAATATCAATGACACTGCCCCTTGTGGTGGCAGCCTGTACTCCAAGAGGCAGAGCTGCTGAAACTAACTTCAATTTACCCCTAAAGCAGTGATTATCAGCCAGGGTGGTGTTACACACTTACGAAGGGCTCCAGACACAAGGACACCCTGAGAAGACAGAAGGGTCCTACCTGGGAACTGTTCGGGGCGCAGTACCTCCACACGCGGCTGTGTAGGTGATGATGATGTCAGAGGTCTCCTCACAGCTGAAGGCCCCAGGGATGACCTGGGTGATATTGGTGCCTGGGTGGGTGGGGATCTGGGTGGTGATCCAGATGGTTGTACCTGCTGCTGAGGTGACACGGGTGACGGCAGAGGTGGTGTGATGGGCATTGGTGAGCCAGGTGGTGAATGTGGCAGTGATGAGGCTAGTGGCAACGCAGGTAACTGCTCAGATGAAGAGGCAGGTAGTGAAACAGGTGACTCCACAAACCACTCACAGGTGGGACCCAGTGTCTGCACAGGTGGGGACACAGGTGGAACATGGCCACCCTTTCCATCCCCTTTGGGAGCCCACTGCTTATGAAGTTCTGTAGATCCTTCCAGACTGGGCTGATGTGACTGGAGGCTTGGCTGACTGAGTTCAGGACACTCATTGCCAAGGGCGAGTTCTATCTGGCAGTACACTTCTACCCGGGGGAAAATCACTCTTCTGGAGGGAGAATTAAGGTAGGCAGCATCTAGGAGAAACAACAGCATGGGGTCACGGGTGGCATTACTAAGCCCTGTGTCAGCACTGAGTTGCAAAAAATAGTTTCCCATGTTGTTTTCATAGATAGGATTAGTGCTTTTCTTTCTTTCTTTTTTTTTTTTTTGTAGAGACAGCGTCTCACTTTATCGCCCTCGATAGAGTGCCATGGCATCACACAGCTCACAGCAACCTCCAATTCCTGGACTTAGCTGATTCTCTTGCCTCAGCCTCCCGAGTAGCTGGGACTACAGGCGCCCGCCACAATGCCTGGCTAGGATTAGTGTTTTTCAATGGCCTTTCTTACCTATAAATTTATAGTGAGTAAAAGCAATGGTGATGTTCTTGGTCTCCTGGAGCTAGAGTGGGGAATCAGGCATTGCCCATCCAAATAATATGAAGTTTTAATTGAAACGAGTGCTAAGGAGAGGAACATGGTACTATAAAGGAGGGAAGCTTCCTTGAGGGAGTGGCAGTGAGCTCATAGGGGGCGTGGTCCTGGAGGGGGGGAGAGGAATGCCCACAAAGGCCACAGGAGGAGGAGCCTGAAAGGTCAGAGGTCACTGTGGCTGGAGTCAGGTTAGGGGCTGGGGTCTGTGGTGGGACAGGAGCCAGACTACATACGCGTTTATAGGCAGCAGTGAGGATCCTTGGTTCCGTGGGCGGTGTTTTTGTGGCATGACTTTTAGGCAGGGGAGGTGATGGTTTTGAGAAGATCACTGCGGCTGTAGAGGCTCACTGAGAAGGTCAAGAGGGGATCCAGGCAAACCTGCCAGGTGCTGCTGGGTGGTGTTTGGGGCTCAAAGATGGAAGGGCATGGAAAGAATTGGCAGATTTGGTTTAGGAGGTAAAATAAAGGAAAATTAAGGATGGATTAACTGAGGGTGGGGGTTGGTTTGTGACTTGCACGGGCTGTGGATGTTGGTGTCATTTCCCGAGAGGGTGGCCATGGAGGAAAGGGAGAGCACAGATTATAAGTTTGTTTGGGGACCTGTGAGATGTTCAAGGAGAGATGACAAGTAGGTAATATGTGGGTTTGAATCTCAGAAGAGAGATCAGGGTTAAAGATGCGTATTTGGGAGCACCGCACATGAGAGCACATGATGGTGACGGAAGCCAGGGGCAGCTTTGGTTGAATTCCCCTAGGGAGGAAATGCACAGTGAGAAGGGGAAGGAGCCAGGATTGAGCCAGGAGGGGCTGAGAGCAGAACACAGGGCAAGTTCTCTGTTCTCTAAAACAAGGAAAACCGGCAGTTTGAAAATTGCTGGTAAGGATCCAGTTGAGAGCAGGAGGTTGGATATATGAGAGAAAGGGAATAATGACTCATTGGGGGACACTGAAGTGGGGAAGGGTCTGAAGCACATGTGAATAGGTGGGTTTTAGGCAGGAAGAGAGATGCTTCCTCAGTGTGCTAGGAGTCAGGGGATCAGGGGAGATGAGTCTGTGTATTTGGTAGTAGGGAACTTTCCTCTGATGGCTTTGATTTTCTCTTGAAGCAGGAGGCAGGGTCCTCTGCTGGGGAGCAGTGAAAAGTGGAAAGTTTGAGTTGACAATTGCAGAGGATGAGAGAATACGTTGACAAAAGAAATATAGTGTGATTGCTTTTTGTATAGAAATGGACAAACTAATTCTAATCATATGCAAATTCAAAGGATCCTAGACTAGCCCAAACAATTTTGGAAAAGACCAGAATTGGAAGACTAACATTATCTGGTTTCAAGATTTACTATAAAGCTACAGTGATCAAATGTGATGGTATTGGTGTAAAGATAGAGAAATCTATCAAGGTATAAGATAAAAGTCTGGAAATAGGGTGGTGCCTGTGGCTCACAGGAGTAGGGCACCAGCCCCATATGCCGGAGGTGGCAGGTTCAAACCCAGCCCCAGCCAAAAATCACACACACACAAAAAAAGTCTGGAAATAGATTCATGACATATATAGACAACTGATTTTAGTCAAAGGTGCAAACCTATTTCAATGGAGAAGGATAGTCTTTTCAACAATGCTGGAACAATCCATACACAGACCCAATTATAGCACAAGAATATGGGGAAAGGGGCATGGGAGGGGAGGAGAGTGGGGAGCATGGGGGGAGGGAGGGTAATTGGTGGGATCACATCTACGGTGCATCTTAGTTTTTTTTTTTTGAGACAGAGCCTCAAGCTGTCACCTTGGATAGAGTGCCTTGGCTTCACAGCTCATAGCAACCTCCAATTCCTGGGCTCAAGCGAGTCTCTTGCCTCCGCCTCCCAAGCAGCTGGGACTACAGGTGCCCGCGACAACCCCTGGCCATTTTTTGGTTGCAGCCGTCTTTGTTGTTTGGCGGGCCCAGGCTGGATCTGAACCCACCAGCTCAGGTGTACGTGGCTGGTGCCTTAGCACATTGAGCCACAGGCACCGAGCCTACGGTGCATCTTAGAAGGGTACAGATAAAACTTACTAAATGCAGAATATAAATGTCTTC
Organism: Perodicticus potto; assembly: GCA_963574655.1. Classification (NCBI taxonomy): domain Eukaryota; kingdom Metazoa; phylum Chordata; class Mammalia; order Primates; family Lorisidae; genus Perodicticus; species Perodicticus potto. The sequence continues at coordinate 13,456 of CAUYRH010091504.1, read as the reverse complement.
AGACAATAACTAGGAAAGTGCCATGAAGGCTATGTTAAACAGTTTGGTGAAAATGTTTCAGATTGTATATGAAGCCAGCACATTGTACCCCATGATTGCACTAATGTACACAGCTATGATTTAATGAAATAAATAAATAAATAAAACAGCTCCCTAGGGCAAAAAAAAATAGAAAGAAAGAAAACCATCAGGAAAACACCCCCCCAAACCCTTTGATTTATGCCTCCTGCTATATTCAAAAATTAATGCAAAATAAGTCATTAATAAATAGAAAAACAAAAAACTAAAACTTCTAAAAGAAAACACAGAGAGGAAAACAATCTCTGTGGCCTTGAGTAAGGTAAAAATTTCCTAGATAAGACACCAAAAGCATGATCCATAAAGGAAAAAAGTTAATAATATGGACTCTATAAATATTTATAACTCGGCTCAGCACCCGTAGCACAGTGTACCAGGCCAGCCACATGCAGCAAGGGTTTGAATCCAGCCTGGGCTAGCTAAAACAACAATAACAACTGCAACAAAAAAAAATAGCCGGGGGCAGCGCCTGTGGCTCAGTGGGTAAGGCACCGGCCCCACATACTGAGGGTGGCAGGTTCAAACCCGACTGCGGCCAAACTGCAACAAAAAAATAGCCGGGCATTGTAGTGAGCGCCTGTAGTCCCAGCTACTCAGGAGGCTGAGGCAAGAGAATCGCCTCAAACCCAGGAGTAGGAGGTTGCTGTGAGCGGTGTGATGCCACGGCACTCTACCGAGGGCGATAAAGTCAAACTCTGTCTCTATTAAAAAAAAAAAAAGTTTATCAGTGTAACCTGGTTTCTTGTACCCTCAATGAATCCCCAACAATAAAAAAAAAAAAAAAAAATAGCCAGGCGTTGTGGTGGGTGCCTGTCGTCCCAGCTACTTAGGAGGCTGAGGCAAGAGAATCACTTAAGCCCGAGAGTTCGAGGTTGCTGTGAGCTGTGATGCCACAGCACTCTACCCAGGGCTACATAGTAAGACTCTGCTCAAAAAAACAAAAAAATTTAAAACTCTTTGGAAGATGCTGTTAGGGGAGAAAAGACAGATCACAGACTGGGAGAAAATATTTGCAAATCATATTTCTGATAAAGGGCATTTATCTAGACCTCATAACATTTTTATTTATTTATTTATTTATTTTTGAGACAGAGTCAAGCTGTCACCCTGGATAGAGTGCCAAGGCAATACAGCTCACAGCAACCTCCAACTCCTGGGCTCAAGCAAGTCTCTTGCCTCCACCTCCCAAGTAGCTGGGACTATAGGTGCCCGCTACAATGCCTGGCTATTTTTTGGTTGCAGCCATCATTGTTGTTTGGCAGGCCCAGCCTGGATTCGAACCCACCAGCTCAGGTGTATGTGGCTGGTGCCTTATCCGCTTGAGCGACCGGCGCTGAGCCATACATAACATTTTTAAAAGAAAACAAACAATTCAATTTTTATAAGGGATAAAGGAACCAACTGAAAATGCTTCCAGTGGCCAAAACTTGAACAATTTAAGAAACAAAATAAATAAAGTAGTACTGAGTAATAACCCAAAGTATAAAATAAATATCCAACCAAGTGCAATGGCCCATGCCTATAATCCTAGCACTTTGGGAGGCTGAGGCAAGAGGATGGCTTGAGGCCAACGGTTTAGATCACTCTGTGCAGCATAGCAAGACCCCATTTTTTAAAAAAAATTAAAAATTTAGCCAAATGTAGTGTTGCACACCTGTAGTCCCAGCTATTCGAGAGACTGAGGAAGGAGAATCACTTGAGCCCAGGAGTTCAAGTTTGCAGGGAGCTATGATTGCACCACTGCACTCCAGCCTGGGTGACAGAGTAAGACCCTGTCTCTAAAAAATAAAAATAAAATAAAATAATTATCTGTGAGTTCATACTGATATAAACAAATGATTTAATAAGCAAACATACCAAGAAGAATAGAGAAACTTCCCATGCAGAGGAATTCCAAATAATTTATATAGATACTTGGCTCTTAAGGAAGTGGAACATAGCTCCTCATTCCTTAAGTGTGGACTGCATATAGTGACTTCCTTTCCAAGACTATGATGTGGACAGAGGGAGAAAAGAATAACTTCACAGGCTCGGCGCCTGTGGCTCAACGGGCTAAGGCGCCAGCCACGTACACCTGAGCTGGAGGGTTCGAATCCAGCCTGGGCCCGCCAAACAACAATGACGGCTGCAACCAAAAATAAAAAAATGGCCGGTCATTGTAGCGGGCGCCTGTAGTCTCAGCTACTTGGGAGGCGGAGGCAAGAGACTCGCTTGAGCCCAGGAGTTGGAGGTTGCTGTGAGCTGTGATGCCACAGCACTCTACCCAGGGTGACAGCTTGAGGCTCTGTTTCCAAAAAAAAAAAAAGAGTAACTTCACAATAGAGAAACATGACAAACACTCCCTCAGCTGGGTGGGTGGTCAAGGTCCTCCTCAGCAGGAATAAGTCATGTTGATGGCATGTGCCCTTGATATGATGTCACTTTATCTCTGTGACCTTCCTCCCAAACACCCATAATCCAGGCTGATCATGAGAAAAACATCAGAAAAACCCCAATTGAGGGATGTCCTTCAAAATACCTCTTTGTAGTCAAATCTGTCAGGATCACTAAAAACAAGAAAAGTCTGAAAAATTGTCATGACCAAGAGGAGCCCCAGGAGATATGACAACTGAGTGTAATGTGGTTAAATAAAGAAAGCAAATGACTTGACTATGTATGGTTAAATAAATAAATAAAATGTAATGTGGGGGTGGCACCTGTGGCTCAAGGAGTAGGGCGCAGGCCCCATATACTGGAGGTGGTGGTTTCAAACCTGGTGCCAGCCAAAAACCGCAAAAAAAAAAAAAAAAAAGTGGTGTCCTGAATGGGATCCTGGAACAGAAAAACGGTATTAGGTAAAAACTAAGGAAAGCTGAATAAACTGTAGCCTTCAATTAATAATAACGTATCAATATTGGTTCATTAATTATAACAAATGTCCCATGCTATGTACCACATTATGTATTGACCCTACTATAACATTTAACAAAGCTGAGACATTAGTAATAGGGAAAACTGAGTGTAGAGTATGTGGAAATGCCCTGAATTACTTTCAGTTTTTTCATAAATCTAGAACTATTCTAAATAACAAAGCTTATTAAAGGTCAGGGGTGGGGCATGGGTAAAAGAACAGAAGAGATGCTTCACCAAAGAAGACACATGGATGGCAAATACACAAATGAAAAGATGCTCAACATTATTAGTCCTGAGGGAAATGAAGATGCAAACCTTGAAAAGATACCACCACACACCTATTAAAATGGCTGAAATTAAAAAGACTGAGTATACTAAGTGGTGGTGAGAATTTGGAGAAGCTGGAACTCTCATCACTGCTGGTGAGAATGTAAAATGGTACGATCATCATTGTTGAAAAACAATGTGGCAGTTTCTTAAAAAGTCAAAGATACATGCTGGTTATATGTTCAAAAGAAGTGAAACTAGGATCTGGAGATCTGTACACAGCCATGTTTATTGCAGCATTATTTAGCCAAAAGGTGGAAGCAACTCAAGTGTCCTTCAATGAATGAATGGATTAAAAAAATTGTAACCTATACACAAGGGGGAACATTATTTGGCCTTAAAATGGAAGAAAATCTTGTGAAATGCTGCAACATGGAAGAGTCCTGAGGATATTATGCTAAGGGAAATAAGCTAGTCACAAAAAATACTACATCATTCTATTTATGTGAGGGATTAAAGTAATCAAACTCATAGAAATAGAAGGTAGAATGGTGGTTGCCGGGGTTGGAGGAGGAGAGAATGTTCTGACCAGTGGGTCTAGAGCAGTGATTTTCAACTAGTGTGCCTTGAGAGGAGCTTAGCTGTGCCTCAAAAAGTTTTAAAGATAATTAATTAAATTTTTTTTCCGAAGGAAGCTCTAAGCACAGTAAGCATATTCTTTTTTTTTTTTTTTATCAATGTAATTTAAGCTACGGAAGTTTAACTATAAGTTCAAGTGTGCCGTGAGATAAAAAGTGTTGAAAAATACTGGTGCAGAGTTTCGGTTTTGCAAGATGAAAAAAGTCTCCAGCTCTGTCTCACAACAGTATGAATATAGTTAACACTACTGAACTACACACTTAAAAGTAATTCGAATGGTAAATTTTATGGTATGTGTTTTTAGCACAGTTAAGATATTTATGTATATATGTTAATCATCACATACAATACAATCCAGTCATTGCCTTCCTAGGCGTTTATCTAAGAGAAATGACAGCATATGCCCATACAAACACTCGTTCAGAGCAGCTTTACTCATAATAGCTCAAATCTGGAGACAACCTAAATGTCCACCAACAGGTGAGTGGATAAAATGAGCTATGGTCTATTCCTACAATGGCATAGGACAACAAAAGGAGTCACCTATTTATACATGCGCTAACATGAATGAATCTTAGACTAACGCAGACTGAAAGAATTCACATTAAAAAAGAGTTCACATTGTACGCTTCTATTTAACAAAAACTTCAGAAAACGTGTATTAATCTATAAAGACAGAAAGCAGATTAGGGATTGTTTGGGACTGGGGGGGTGAATGAAGGCGGGAAGGATCATAGAAAAGCATGAGGGAACTTGGGGGACTATGGATTATTTACTGTCTTGAATATCATAATGGTTTCACAGAGGAGGCGGAGAGAAAATTCATCAAACTGAGAGGAGGGAAGGAAGGAGGGAAGAAAGGAAGCGAGGGGAGGCAGGAAGGCAGGCAGGCGGTCTGGCCAGGCAGGCCTGTATTGAATGCTGGATGGATGTTTTAGACACGGCGTGCTCGGAGCGCCGACCTCACTCAACACCCACGTTCATACATCTGTGTGGGGAACGTGGATTTCCAAGCGTGCCAGCTTGCAGTGCCCTGCCCTGCCCTTTGGCAGAAGGCAGCTTCCCGGGGAGGCCAAGTATGGAGAGGGCGGTTTGCCTGGCAGCAGAAATAATTAGGTGAATGTGAGGAGGGAGGAGAAAAAGGATGTGAGAATGTGAGTTGAGGAGGTCCGGGTGACACCTTTTGGGGTGTGGCTTCCTGCCAAAGATGACCCCCATCCAAAAAGCAGTCAGGCGGAGGCTGCCCGGCCCCCGCTTTCTGCTGCCTGCTGGCGGGTGGGGCGGTTGTGGCTCTGGGCACCACCACAATTTCTCAGTATGTGTCAGTACTTCCTGTTCACACCTGATGCAGGAAGAAAACTCCAGCGCCATCAAATACAAGAGGATATGGGTGGCGGAGGTAAAACCTGCACTGAGAAAGCTGTGCTGGAAAAGGAAGCAAAAATAGCTGGTAGGCAGCCCGAGACATTTTCTTCCTCGTGAGTTGTATCTGCTCCCACTTGGAGTGGTTTCAGGGCCATTGGAAAAAGCAGCCATCCTCCGCATACTGCCTCTGGTTTGCCAGTGGATTCTTGAACCGCTACCATCAGGCTTCATCCAGTAGTGGGCTGGATTGATTGCGGCTAGGATTTGGCCCTCGGCTATTCCCATCCTGGCAGCCATTTATTTGAGCATCGTCCTAGGGGCTTTATGTGGCTTCCCTCCTTTACCTTCATAATTAAATTCTGAGGTATGTTCCACCCGTAGCCCCCTTTTACAGATGAGGAAACTGAGGGCCCGGGAGATTAATTACCAGCTCCAGATCACACAGGTAGTAGATGTCTGGAACTAGGACTAAGCCCCAAATCCTCTTTTTTGTATATTGGGAAACCAAGACTCAGAAAACAGAAGCAATTTTCCTAAGGTTACACAGCCCAGGGCTACCTGCCTTCAGAGCCCATGTTCCCTCCAGCCTGCTGTCTGACTCTTTTCACCCCCTAGTCTGTTTGCTAGGTGAAAGGATCCAGGAGAAAGTAAAAAGAAAGGATAAAAGGAGTTTGAGAAAGAAAGAATGTTTTCTTTTTGAGACAGAGTCTCACACTGTTGCCTAGGCTAGAGTCCCATGGCCTCAGCCTAACTCACAGCACTTGATTCCTGGGCTCAAGCAATCCTACTGAGTAGCTGGGACACGAAATGCCCAGCTAATTTTTATATTCCCTATTTTTCACTCTTGCTCAGGCTTGTCTTGAACCTCTGAGCTCAAGGAATCCTCCCATCTCAACCTCCCAGACTGCTAGGATTACAGGCGAGAGCCATTACATCAGGCCTCAAGAAGGAATTTTGAAGAATAAAAAAGGTAAATATATCCTAGGAAGAAAAATCTCATTCATTTCCTTAATCTCACCCCCAAAGTATTCTCTTAAATCTATTTATACAAAAGGTCACCCTGACATTACTTGTAATAATGAGCATTTGGAAACTCATAGGAATAATCAAGCAAAGCATTCTGTACAACCGTGATGGAATATTACGTACTGCCAAAAAAGTCTATCACAAAGATACGCTTGTGCAATGTGCAGAAAGCTTCAGATATAACATTGGGTAAACACGCTAGGATCTAGTAATCCCTTTTTCTGAAAACATGTTCTAAAGAATTAATTCTAAATATGGCAAAGCTTTCTTTTAACAGAGATGTTTGCCATTAGCACATATGATGCCTGCCACTGGAACCGCTCCTTCCTCCCTGCTAACGCACAGAGGATGTACACATGTGGGCACCTTTCAAACCAGCATTAGGCAAGGGCTCTTCTCTCCAGTTTGTTGATTTATATATCACTCAAAGTCTTACACAAATATAAACCAGTTACATCTAGTTCTACATTAACAGAATGGTTTCAATGGAAAGAGAATAAAGTAGAAGAGAGTAAAAATAACATGAAAATGAAATTCTCCAGGACGATTTGAACTATATACTTCCTGAACATAGTTTTCAAACTCATAAATATATGTAAACAAACACCCTAGACACTGCGCCCTTAGATAACTCCAAAATCCCCTTTCCACGGACATCCTGATTTCTGGCCCCAGTGGCACGCACCTGACAATATGGGCTATCAGGTCCCCACCCCTAAAGTCACAGATTTGAGGGTGGGGCCAGAAGGGCTCTACTCAGCCCATCTATTTCCTGTCCTTATCCACCCTCTGACCCTTCCTGTCCCAGGAGCCCTCCAAGGTACTCACTCAGCCGCCTCAAGTACGAAACCGCGTCGTCGTACCCCCGGTAGTAGTAGTCGTGCAGGATCTGATGGGGGACACCAGGAAATAAGAACACAGCAAGGAGAGAGCTATGGAGCCCTCACCCAGAGCTGCTGCCTTCATCGCTCCTGAACTTATTATTATTATTATTATTATTATTATTTTGAGACAGAGTCTCACTATGTTGCCCTCGGTAGGGTGCCGTGGCATCACAGGTCACAGCAACCTCAAACTCTTGGGCTCAAGCGATTCTCTTGCCTTAGCCTCCCAAGCAGCTGAGACTACAGGTGCCTACAGCCACAACACCCAGCTATTTTTTACTGCAGTTGTCATTATTGTTTAGCTGGCCTGGGCCAGGTTTGAACCCGCTACCTTCAGTGTATATGGCTGGCACTGCAACCACTGTACTATAGGCGCCGACCCATATCATTCCTGAACTTTATTTGATGGGTTTTCCAAAACATACTGTTCAGTGTCCCATCCCTCACTATCTGCTAAGAAGAGCTGGGGAGCGATTCCTGCTCTTGTGTCCCAGGAGTGCTACGTTAATGAGTTACACCATTCTCAGCTCACCCTCAGTCTCCCCTGGACAGGAGAGGGTGAGATGTTTATGGCAGAACCAGAGAAGGTACATTTGGGCCATATGAAGAGCTGGGTTTGGAGTCTGGACTCAGATCTGGGCTTTGTGGATGTAACCTCTCACAACCTTGGTTTCTTCACCTGTAAAATGGGTACAGTAATAGCATCTGTCATAGAAGATGCTGGAGGGTTATGTGAGATATTGCCCATAAAGCCTTTTCTGTAAAGGGCTGAATACAAAGAAATTGGTGCTTTGCTGGCCACATACAGTCTTTACCCCATTTTCTTTTTCTTTCTTTTCTTTTCCCTCTTCTTCTTTTTTACAATTCTTTAAAAATGGAAAATCCATTCTTAGCTCACAGGCTATACAAAGACAAGCCATAGTCTAGATTTGGCCCATGGGCTATAGTTTGCTGGCCCTTACTTTGGTGCATCGGCTGTTGGAATAGAAGTGTTCAGTTAACATTTTTATCAGTGCTTCTGACACCAACTCATTTCACAGGGGAGAAAATCGAGGCTGGGAGAGTTTAGGGGGGATGTTCAAGGTCACATAGCTAGCTAGCAGCATGAGCAGGCTGTAGGTCTAGGAGGAGGTGTAGGGATCATTTGAGGGGGGCAGACACACACGGCTCCCTGGCCCCAGCCCCAGCCCTGTCACCTTCCCCCAATCTCCTGCTCTCCTAGGCTTCTCCTGCCTCTCACCACCAGGTCCGGGGGGAACAACGCGTGGGTCATCCTGGCGATGTTCTCCAGGGAGAACTGGAAGGAAAAGTTGAACATGCGGAAGTCGTGGAAGATGGCGGGACAATCCCGGGGACAGATGTCCTGCTGCCCACTGAAGGTGGAAATAGTGATGGAGTCTGTCCAGAAGGAGCAGGGCTGCATGCCTGTGAAGCCCCCGTCGATGTATCTCTGTGAGGGGTGGAGTGAGAAATGCTCATCTGGGGTCAGGGGTCGCATCCTCTCGGAGGGCTTCAAGGGACCGCAGGGACGAAAGACCCTTGAACACAGCCTTGAGACTTGGTGGGTGAGTGGCTTGAGTGAGTGCTCAGGGCCACTTGGTGAGTGCACGCTGGGCTCTGGACCCCCAGCCCAGTCCTCTGCTCCTGCACAGTCCCCCTCAGCATCTTAATGGAGCTGAGACTGGGGCTCGCAGGGCTCTGTGAGGGGGACCAGCTGCCCTGCAACAGTCTCACCACGCGTCCACCCTCAAGGCCTGTCCCTTCTTGGGGCTTCTACTCCCTCACGTGTGTGAAGGACAACGAAGACCCAGGCTCTACCTGTCGGGGCTGCCTGAGAATGATCTGGCCGACAGGCAATATGGGCTGCATCTACTACATGAATCTTAATCTCTGGACTTTATTTTCTCTATATATAAACCTTACATGAGGAGGGGGCATGAGTGAGACCATCACTACTCAGTATGTGACCCGTGGACCGGCAGCACCGGCATAACCCGAGGCTGGTTAGAGAGAGGTGCAAGCCCTCCTAGATGGACTGCATCGGAATGGGCCTTATTTTACAAGACCCTCGGCTGATTCGTGGGCACATTAGAGTCTATGGCACTGGCCTGGAAGGTCCCACATAGCCTCATCATCAAGGTTCCAGGTCCCTGCACTTCATGGTCAGTGTGTCTGGGGGAATCAGACAAGCGTGTGGAGGCTTGATTTGTCCCAGGGAGAAACTTGCTAACTCTGGGGGCTCCCACTGCATTCTGAGACACCCTTCAGCTCTCCCAGATGCAGTTAACAGGACCCCGGGCACCCCTTCACCATATGGGAGCACTTACCACGCCACGGTAGGTCGGGGGGATGAGGCCACAATACACGGGGACGAAGCAGCTGCAGTACAGGGCCTGTGGGAGGGGACAGGCCTGAGAGCAGGGGCCTGGCTGGGCAGGCTGCTTACCTGGCCAGCAGCCTGGACCTCCTTAAACCCATGGGGAAGCCATCACCCTGAGAAACAGAGGCTGGAGTTCAATTCCTGGCCTGGCCCTCACTAGTTGGGCCTACTTGATCAGTCTGGGTCTGACATCTGAGCTTTAAAGGGAGAAGATGGGGCGGCGCCTGTGGCTCAGCGAGTAGGGCTCCGGCCCCACATACCAAGGGTGGCGGGTTCAAACCCAGCCCAAGCCAGCTAAACAACAACTGCAAAAAAAAAAAAAAAAAAAAAAATAGCCGGGCGTTGTGGAGGGCACCTGTAGTCCCAGTTACTCGGGAGGCTGAGACAGGAGAATCGCCTAAGCCCAGGAGTTGGAGGTTGCTATGAACTGTTTGATGCCATGGTATTCTACTGAGGGCCATAGAGTGAGACTCTTTCTCTAAAAAATATAAATAAATAAAAATAAAAATAAAGGGAGAGGATGCCTTAGTATCTCTAGGGTCCCTTTGATGTCAAGTTTTCATGACTCCCATAGGATTCAAAAGCCATCAGTGTGTGTCTGTCTCAGGCAAGGTCTTGGTGATGCTCCAAAAGGGGGAACAAGCAAGGGACAGGACCGTGGGGTAACAGGTGCTTTGATGGAGGGAAGCATGGGCTTCATGGCCTTGAGGGGGCGGGGCAGGGGAGGGCAGGGCAGCAGTGCCTGAGGTTTCACCAGCAGGACAAGGTGGGGGAGGGAGGCAGGGGACTAGGCAGAGGGTGTGGCAGGTGGTAAGGCCCAGAGACCTGGTTCTGTGAGGTTTACTGTGGCTGGTGTGGTGGGAGAGGGAGATGAAGGGAAAAGGCTAGGGAGAGAAAGTGCCGTAGTGGGAGATGAAGTCAGAATGCGGGTGGATGTGAGGAGGCAGAGCTGAGTACCAGGGTGCTAATAAACCCAGGGGCTATGAAGTGGACAAGGGCTGTGTGTGCCTACTGCCCATTCATCTCCCACCCCCAGGATTGTGGCTAGGCCAATGTGGGGATATGAAGATGAGGTGGCCAAGGCCCAGTATTTGGAGGGGGGAGGGAGCATGGAAGTATGGGTGGAGGCCAATACAGCTTAACCCCTTTGTCCTGAAAGGAAATTGGGTCTACCCACAGCACTCTCCAGCGATTGTAATTCATAGATTAAATTTATAGGAATGAGCTTAGAACAGGGCACTGTTGCGTTGCCTTGTACTTTTCTGCGTAATAACTGATTCAGTGATAATACAATCCTTTATCAAGGGCCACTGGAAGAGAGGGGGCAGAAGGGCCCATGTCCCCTGACTGTTCCCCCAAACTGGGAGTAATTCAGGGAGGATTCACTGCAACCCAGGCTGGGAGGCCCTAAGGGAGCCATGGTCACACCCGGGCTTCAGAGAAGTTCCAGGATGAGCACAGAGAGCCGGGCGGGACACATGCAAAATCAGGGGCTGAGCCAGGGGACTCCAGGGGGTGAAGTGTTGAGGTCGGTGATCCAACCTGGTTCATCTCGGGCTTCTCTGTGCCCATCTCACCTAGCGCTGAGCCCTGCCCGGAGAGGTGCCGGGGCATGGAGGAAGGGAGGGACGAGGGAAGTGAGGCAGATGGGCGGCGCTTCCTGGGCTGTCCTGAGAGAGCGGGTGCAGCCTCCAATCCACCCCACCACCCTTCCCTCCCTTTTTAAACCGATCACCTTGCCTCAATGAGCTCTTCCTTGGATGTGTACTCTGAAACCACGATACTCTCGCCGTCAGTCAAGCGAGTGAGGCACACGTGGAGCTTCCCCGTGGCGAACTTGTAGGAGTCCTCAGGCAGGACCTGGTACAGAAACCGCCTCATCATCTGCACCATCTTGCAGGACGGAGACAAGGGCCCAAGGAAGGATTTCTTCACCTCAGCCACACCCACGTTGAGGACTCTGAGGTACTCCTCTGTGGAGGACGCAGAGACAAGGTTGTTAGTCGGTGGCACCCAGGGGCCGGGGGGTCTACAGTGATTTCCCCATCTCATGCTGCATCCGACAAATGGGAACATCTAGAATTCTGAAGCCTGGAAGGTCCCAGGCATCAGCCTGCCATTTTGCATGTGAGGAAAACATAGCGCTGAGGAATGAAGTCGCTGGCTCCAGAGACCCCACAGCCTGGCAATGGCAGGGCTGGATCCAGGCATCCTGACTCGCTGTCTGGGAGGGCCTACATGACAGAAACTTTCATACCGGTGGCTAAAAGAACATTTTCCCATTCCAAAATAGCTCTCCCCAACTTCCTGTCACCATGCCTGGAAGTCTACTGCCAAACCACATTTTGGGGGGTCCTGAATGAGATTCCCATTAAAACACTGATGCTCAGTGAGTAGGGCGCTGTCCCCATACACCGAGGGTAGCAGGTTCAAACCTGGCCCTGGCTAAACTGCAACAAAAATAGCAGGGCTTTGTGGCGGGCACCTGTGGTCCCAGCTACTCGGGAGGCTGAGGCAAGAGAATCGCCTAGCCCAGTAGGTGGAGGTTGCTATGAGCTGTGACTCCACAGCACTCTACTGAGGGTGACAAAGGAAGACTCTATCTCTAAAAAAAAAAAAAAACACTGATGCAGGTGATACAGTGGAAAGTCTTTACCAAATGACGCCCTGGTATGCTTTCTTAGTACCCCACTGAGTCTATGGGCAGGGACAGGGTGTTGGCCTTGAGACAGGTGAATCACATGGCCAGAGAGCCCACAACTGCACAACTTCCCAGATAGCCATTGCTACATGACGCTAGCTATAAGTGCTTCCATGTAGGATGTTTTTCTTTCTTTTTTTTTTTAGAGACAGAGTCTCACTTTGTTGCTCTTATAGGGTGCTGTGCATCACAGCTCACAGCAACCTCCAGCTCTTGGGCTTAGGCTATTTTCTTGCCTCAGCCTCCCAAGTAGCTGGGACTACAGGCACCTGCCACAATGCCTGGCTATCGGATATTTTTCAATTAAATATTTGGTTAAAAAATTAGCATTCCGGGCTCGGCGCCTGTGGCTCAACGGGCAAAGGCACCAGCCGCGTACACCTGAGCTGGCAGGTTCGAATCCAGCCCGGGCCCGCCAAACATCAATGATGGCTGCAACCAAAAAATGGCTGGGCGTTGTGGCAGGTGCCTGTAGTCCCAGCTACTTGGGAGGCGGAGGTGCCAGGTGAACTTTGTCTTGAAACAGTTACATCATCTTTCCTTTATGGTCTCTGGCACAAGACTGAGAGGGAGATGACCCTAAAATATGGAGTACACAAAGGCCCGCACGCACCAGGTGCTCAGCGGGCAGCTGTGCTGCCAAGGGAGAATTCTACCCAGGAAGCCTGGGTTGCAAGAGTAATTCTCACAATACTATGAGGTAGGTATTTCTATCTTCATTTTACTGGCAAGGACACTGAAGCTCAGAGGAGTAATATAACTTGCCCAGGGTCAACTAGTTAATAAGTGGACAAAGTGTAATTTTATCCTGGGATGTGGGACCCCAAAACCCAGGCTTCTTCTGCTATGCTAAGCCTAAATTGCTTCCAGAGCTGAGACTACACCTGCTTTTTCTGACTGCAGTTAATGTCTACCCTGTCCAAGCCCTGTGGGAAAATCAGGAGTGGAAATAAAGGAATGCTAATTTTTTTTTGTTGTTGCAGTTTTTGACTGGGGCTGGGTTTGAACCCGCCACCTCCGGCAAATGGGGCTGGCGCCCTACTCCTTTGAGCCACAGGTGCCATCCAGAATGCTAATTTTTTTTTTTTGAGACAGAGCCTCAAGCTGTCACCCTGGATAGAGTGCTGTGGCGTCACAGCTCACAGCAACCTCCAATTCCTGGGCTCAAGCGAGTCTCCTGCCTCCGCCTCCCAAGTAGCTGGTACTACAGGCGCCCGCCACAAC
>CAUYRH010091502.1:0-23610 GCA_963574655.1 Perodicticus potto | reverse complement strand
GAACTCAAAATGAAGTAGAGAATGGAAGGTTCTGATGCCCAGAAAACTGTTTCTTTTTGAGACAGAGTCTCATTTTGTTGCCCTGGGTAGAGTGCCAGGGTGTCACAACTCACAGCAACCTCCAACTCCTGGGCTCAAGAGGTTCTCTTGCCTCAGCCTCCCAAGTAGCTGGGACTACAGGTCCCCGCCACAATGCCCGGCTATTTTTGGAGATGAGCTCTCGCTCCAGCTGGTCTCAAACTTGTGAGCTCAGGCAATCCACCCACCTTGGCCTCCCAGAGTGCTGGGATTATAGGTGTGAGCCACTGCTCCTGGCCTTATTTTTTTTGAGACAGAGTCTCACTCTTTTGCCCTGGACTGGATAGGGTGCTGTGGCATCATCACAGCTCACAGCAACTTCAAACTCTTGGGCTTAAGCCATCCTCCTGCCTCAGTCTCCGGAGTAGCTGGGACTACAGGCGCCCACCACAATATCCAGCTAGTTTTTTTTTTTTATTTTTAATAGAGATAGGGTCTCACTCTTGCTCAGGCTGGTCTTAAACTCCTGAGCTCAGGCAATTCACCGGCCTCTGCCACCCAAAGTGCTAGGATTACAAGTGTGAGGCACTGCACCCAGCCTCCAGAAAACTTCAATGAAGGTCATTCCTTGACTATCATTGTTTTTGGTTTCTTTCTCTTTTTTTTGTAGAGACAGAGTCTCACTTTATCACCCTTGGTAGAGTGCTGTGGTGTCACACAACCCACAGCAACCTCCAGCTCTTGGGCTTAGACGATTCTCTTGCCTCAGCCTCCCAAGTAGCTGGGACTACAGGTGCCCACCACAACACCTGGCTATTTTTTGGTTGCAGTTTGGCCTGGGCCGGGTTTGAACCCACCACCCTCAGTATATGGGGCTGGCGCCCTACTCACTGAGCCACAGGAGCCGCCCTTGACTCTACCATTGTTGATAACAAGAACCTAAATGTCCTAATTCCTCTTTCAGATCCCCACTAGGAGGTGTTAACAAACAAACAAAAAACTCAAACTCTATAAAATAATTTAAAGAGGTTTATTCTGGGCCGAATCTGTGTGACCACTAGCTTGGAGCACATAGCCTTAAAAGGGATCCTGAGAGAACGTGCTGCAGAAGTCAGGTTATAGTTTGGTTTTCTATATTCACAGAGACTGGAATTACACATAAAACTATAAATCAGTACATGGAAGGTGTGGTGTACATCGATATGGCCCCAAAAGGTAGGACATCTCAAAGTAGGGCATTACAGGTTACAGTGGTTTCAAAGATTCCTTCATTTGTAATTGGTTAAGGAAACAAAGCTTTGTCTAAAGGCTCAGCATGAAGGTAAAGAAATCTGTCAGAGACAAGCTGCCAACACATGCTGGCTCAGGTGACCTCTTAAGCACACTGATGGTCGGCAGGTGATTTAAACTCTGCCCTGCATGGCCTTAGGTCCCGTTCATGATTTAATACCTTTTTGTCTGAGGAGTGTCTGATCTCTTTTCCCTTTTAGTTTTAAGGTTTTTCTGGGGTCCCCTTGGCCATGGGGGAGTGTCTACTCAGTTGGAGTTGGGGGAAAGGGATTTAGGCTTTTACTTCACAGAGGGACATTCTGAAGGAGAAGGGTTCTATCACATTGAACTTGAAACTCCCCAAATCTCTGTCCCATAACAGGCGCTGATTAATGACTTCATGGGCTGGAAGTATCTGCACAAATACTTCACTTCTTTGGGGTGAGGCTTTTCCAGCCCTGACTGATCAGGGTGCTTTCTTAGGACATGGTAGTGCTGACATGGGGCCATCAACTGACTAGCCTCTTGGGTCCTCTGCATGCTCAAACATCTGTCTGCCCTGAGCAGTGCCTGCTCCAAGAGCCCCCACGGAGAGTCTTGGTTTACAGAGGTGACGGAAGCACAGAGGTGTGTTATGTGAGGCCTCCTAGTCCCTCCTCAGGCGGGTGGACAAATGCTCGTGTGATTGGGTCACTGCTCGGAAAAAAAAGGATTGACATACAAAAGTCCAGATGAATCTCAAAATTGTTAGGTTGAGCGAAAGAAGTCAGACAAAAAAGGTATATATGTCGCACGACTCAATTTATATAAAATTCCAGAAAAATGCAAATTAATCTACAGTGACATAAAAAAGTCAGTGGTCACCTGGGGCTGGAGGGAGCAGGGGAAGGTGAGGGGCGAGCCTGCGGGGAGACTTTGGGGTGATAGGTATCCTATCAACTGTAGGGGTGGCCTCAGGGCTTTATACACACATCAAACCTCATCACACATCAAACCACACATCAAACCTGAAATATGTTTAGTTCAGGGCATGTCAATGATACCTCAAGAAAATTATTCTCTCCCCAACCCCCCAAAAGAAAGAAAAGAAAATGGAGATTCAACCCTGTGTCCTAAGCATAGGTGATGTGAGAGACAAGGGATTTCATGCCAGGCTTTTCTTGGCTTTTTAACAATTTCACCACTTTGCTGTTTCCTAAACAGGCATTCATTTCCCTCCACCCCATAACTTTATTCTATTTGGTCTCCCGTACCAAAACTCTGCTTTGGGATTACCCCTCTTTATGGAATATGTTCATTGAAAAAGAAACAGGCCCACCTTCATCCTTTCTTGCCTAAAGCTGAATATTTTAGAAATGCTATTCCTGAGATGTGCACAGAGGCAGAGGAAAGCCACCTTCCCTCCCCATCCTCTCACACAGATGACACCACATGGAATGAGGGAGAAAAGAATAGGCTTGGAGCTGCGTGAACCAGAGGGTGCCACCCCTTTCTGTAAGCAGGAAACAGCTAAACTTGGGGATTCTTGGGTGAGGTACGGAAGTCCAGCTCCCCACGTAGGGTGGGCTATGGGGACCATTTACTCACTCATTCACTTCACTGCACCCATCACACACCATCAGATACTAGGGAGTCCGCCAGCCACAGGAGGCAGCCAGTAAAACCCTGGGGGAGAAGGGGGAGCAGTAAGTGTGGAGGGGATCCTTGGGGCAGGGAGCATGGGGCATGGGAGAGGCCAGAGGAAGGGAGGCTAGGGAGAAGAGTTTCCAGACCACATACTCTCATTTGGTCACTCCACATACTCTCATTTTATGGAGAGCAAGGAGCTAATCCCCACTGCCTGGCACTTGGAATTCTGTGCTGAGTCAGTGACAAACAGGAGTGGGGAAGTGACAGAGAGGGGTTTGGGAGTGGCAGGGAGATGGCAGGGACTGAAGGGAGGGTGGCAAAGGAAAGGACTGCAGGACCTAGTGAATGACTGGACATAGGAGACAGCAAGGGGGGCCCTGGGACCTTATTGAATGGAGCAAAGGAAGGCAAGTCCGGAAAGGTGGGCTGCTCTGGATGGCACTCCTGGGTGTATCTTCTGCAGTTATTTTCCTACAGTAACAGGTCATCTCCCCACCCCAAAGGTAAATAGGAACCTAAGGAAAGGCACCCATCATTTTTTTTTTTTTTAGAGAGAGAGTCTTATTTTGTCACCCTCGGTAGAGTGCCGTGGTGTCACAGCTCACAGCAACCTCCAACTCCTGGGCTTAGGCGATTCTCTTGCCTCAGCCTCCTGAGTAGCTGGGACTACAGGCACCTGCCACAACGCCCGGCTATTGTTTGTTGCAGTTTGGCCGGGGCCGGGTTCAAAACCACCACCCTGGTGTAAGGGGCCAGTGCCCTACTCACTGAGCCACAGGCACCGCCCAGGAAAGGCACCCATCTTAAATCTCATGTCTTTCCCCAGAAGCCCATCTTGCACTGGGGGGACCTAGCAGATCCCTCCTGCCCAGTAGGAGGACATGTGCCCAGTGTCTGAGCACCAGACTGATGTGTGCTTTCAACTGTCTAAGTTGCAAAGAGCAGAGAATGGGGAACCACCCAACATAAAGGAGCCTGCAGGACCCGGAAGCATTAGCGGAGTGAGAGAGAAAATCAATGTAGGAAAATGCCCACATTTGGGAATCTGGGTGAGAGGTATTATTTTTGCAACTTATGTATTACTTCAAGAGAGTTTTAAAAAAACCTTAGAAATGAAACAAATTTAGTTTAGAAATCCTAATTTCAAAGAACTGACTTCTATCAGTGCTTGACAGCGGCCACCAGGCCAGCAAGAAGTGCAGCAGCAGGGCTTCAGCTCTGGGCCACTGCGGGCATCCCCCCTGTGCCCACCAGCTGGGAAGCACCTTTGCTCACGGCTTCTACACCTAATTGTTTCCACTTGTTAGGGAGAGAGGTATACTCCTGGTGACTCTGGTAAAGCTGCAGTGAATGAACTTTTTATTTATCTGTCATCCTGGGCATCACTGCTCACAGCAACTTCAAACTCTTGGGCTCAAGCCATCCTCCTGCCTTAGTCTCCTGAGTAGCTAAGACTACAGGCACCTGCCACAGAGCCTAGCTAGTTTTTCTATTTTCAGTAGAGATGGGGTCTTGCTCTTGCTCAGGCTGGTCTCAAACTCCTGAGCTCCAGTGATGCACCTGCCTCGCCCTGCCAAAGTGTCAAGATTACAGGCAGGAGCCACCCAGCCCAGCTTGGACCAACTTTAAAAGGCAACTAGGAAAGGCAGCTCTGGCCACCACATTTTAACAGCTTCCTCTAAAAAAAGAAAAAAAATTTTTTAAAAGACGTTAAAAACTGTTCTTAACATGACAACATGGCAAAAGAAGATATCACATACACTGACCAAGCAGTGGAGAATTTACTATTTGTAACATGGGAAATTAGAGTAAAAACTTCTGATTCAATGTATTAATTTACTTATATAAAAAAGTGAATAATAATAATCAAAATAAGCAAAATAATAATCTCTATAGAATAGGATTATAGTATTTGTTTTTTCAGTTTAGTCCTATCCAGATGTTCTTCTGTGAAATGAATTACTTTTATTTAACTAGGAAAAAATAAGTTTTGAATAAATCTTCTCTCCATTTGGATGCTTTCCTTCCACAGCATCACGTCATCGGATTAGCAGCAAAAATACACGTTTGTCTTGTTGATACAACATCCCCTTGTGTTGCTTGAGAAGAGTTGGGGGGTGTTACTAGCAGTTTTTTTAGGAATGGGATTTCATACTTTAAGGCAAATAATGACCCCTAATACTCACATGCTGTCTCTGAAACATTGCTTTTCTCCTTCATAAGTGGTTGATCACTGCAAGGAAAAGGGCTGTGTGCTTCCTGGCTATGTGTGGCACACACAGCGGCTGTGCACACTCTTCCCTGAGGTCACGTGGGGCGGCAAGCAGGGAGGGGGGTCTACGCCCTCGGCACCCTTAACAGTCCAGCCCTCCAGCCCACCTTCCATTATAGTGAGAAAGAACATGAGGGATTTTAAAAACTTTGTATCAGAACTGCACCATCCAAGGCTGCCCCAAGAACCCATCAAGGGCCCCTGCCAAGTGTGCCTGTCACAGCTCTGTCGCAGGCAAACAACAAACTATTCCAACAGGAGCTCCTGTGCACCAAGTCAAGCCCGTAGCCTATGTGGCGGCTAGAAAAGAAGTCGACCCACTGTGAACAGTGGCCTTTTCCACAAAACTGGAAGGGAATATCTGCTCAAGTCAATACAGGAGCGATATGATGGCAGTCAGCACCTGAGATGAAACCGACTTGCCACGTCTCCAACTCACTCACTTACTCTATAGAGGCAGCCACCGTCACCCAGAGAGAGGAAGAGGCCAATGGCACGGTATGTGAGGCTCCTGAGGATTCCGTGGCCTGGCCCCTCCCCAAATCCCACCATTTCTCGCTACCATCACTCTGATGAAACCAGCCACCCAGTGTGACAACACACTCAGAACCTCTCACTGTAATGGGCAAGAAGTAGGCAAGCACTAGATTGATTGCTCTTCTGCTCAGAAGGCTCAGGTTACCTGGCTCTGACTAAACCTTGGGAGCAGAATGGTTAGGCTACAGCTTCCACTGACAGCTCACCCAGGAGCTCCTCTGCACCAAGTCAAGCCGGCAGCCCATGACATCCAGCGCTTGTGTTACCAGACATACATCTATGTGACCATGAGTCCTTGCCTAGAAATAGAAGTCGACCCATAGTGCACAGTGGTCTTTTCCACAAAACCAGGAGCAAATATCTGCTTGAGTCAATAAAGGAGCAAGCATGTCAACTGTTCACAATGTTGAGTCCTTTTCTTTACGTGTGAAGACCTGAGGTCTTTCCAAGGACACACCATCACAGCTTCCAAGCTAAGCATCTGTCCGCTGGAGGCTCTGCTCAGGAAGCTCTCTGAGCAGGTCTCCAGATTGCTGGGGCAATGGTGTCTCGGCCTACAGGCAACCTAGTTGACAACCCCCAGCTCTTAGTCCAGTGTGAGCCTAAGAGGTCAGAGGCGCACTTGCTAGTGGCTGAACATGAGCTTCGTGGGATAGAGCAGAAGGAATGATCCATGCCGAGTTAGCTTTTAAGGTATAAGGTTATAATTCTCAGCCTTAAGTTTGTCCACTTCGATTTCCTTAGTTCCTTCTTACCCACTGTACGGACCATACAGGTTCGCAGTGAAAGAAAAGAAACACACTTGAAACCTCAGTCAGGCATCAAACGGGCACTGAGAATGGTAAGAGAAGTGAAAGGCAGTGCCCAGCACAAAGAAGGCAGCCACAGCTTTACGGCTGGGCAAGGGGAGCCCTGGCAATCCAGACTTCTAGGGAGCAGCCCTCTGATGCCCTGCAGTGTGGCACAGCAGCGGCAGTCACCCTGCATCCTGGCCCAATGGCTCTGGGGCACGTGACCTTGGCTCAGCTCTTCTACTTCTCTGGGACAGTTCCCCTTCCAGTAAAATGCCTAGGGTCACTCTGAGCTCTAAAATCCCCTTAAATTAGGAGCTTTAAATAAGTTTTAGGGGAGTCTGGGCATTCTAATCTTTATTAGAACAATCTCTCAACAGACGTGAAACCCAGAAGGGAAATGAAGCACTAAACAAAAGTGGTATGGGATACTGGTTTTTTTTTTTTTTATTTTGCAGTTTTTGGCCGGGGCTGAGTTTGAACCCGCCACCTCTGGCATATGGGGATGGCGCCCTACTCCTCTGTGCCACAGGCGCCGCCCAGGATACTATTATTTTTTATAAACAGGCTTTAAACAAAACTAGGGCGTAAACCACATTGGTTTAAGAAAAAGCCAAGATACTGAAACAATCTTTTCAATACTAAAGAATATGTTAAGCCGAATTAATCGAAAAGGAATTTAAACTCATTTAGTAAGATGTTTCCTATTCATGAAGAGCATACCTAACTCCTAGAGGAACAGAATCTCTGAGCTTTGAGATCACCTAGGGAAATTCATTCCTTTGATTGATGGAAAATCAAAACCTGGAGCAGGCCAGTGACGTGGCCAAGGTCACAGAGGCAAAGCAGGGCTGAGAACTCACACTCCCGGAATCTACTTCACTCTGCTGACATTTTCCACAAAGGGCGAGGCTCCTGGTCTGCCAAAGACTAGGTATCTGAGGGTGGAGGAACGAAGTTAAGTGGTATTCCCTACAGTGCACCATGCTCCTAACTGGTTCACCAATAAGCGAAATCCAGGTTAGGGAAACATCCCGGAACATAACTGAATTATTTCAAAATTCTACCTTTCCCTCCTCAGAAGCCAGAGCCAAGTTTCTCAGCCTTATGTTTCACCAGCTAATAATCTTACCAACTGAAGGAACCAAAGGGCAAAGAAATCACCTCCACAGACCTGGAGTCATTCACCTAGTGACAGAACCAGCCTGACTGCGGCTCTGGCTCTGTGTTCACACCCATCACCAAATTCACCCATGTCACAGACCTTCAAAATACTGGGTTGGGGACAGGGACAAGGTCTCCCGACATGCACAGACCTCTTCTTGCTACGGCACCATAGGAAAATCCGAGATGCCTTTTCTGGGAGGGTTTAGCATTGCAGCAGTGAACGGTGGTAGGTACTGGGATCTGGGAAACTGGCGTGGCCCCAAACGCACGGCAGGGGCCAAGGGTGGCTTGGAAGCAGAGGAGGGTGGGCAGGAGGGTGGGCCGGGGTCGGGGGCCCCGGGGGTCGGGGTCGGGGGCCCCGGGGGGCGGGGTCGGGGGCCCCGGGGCCCGGGGCCCGGGGCGGCCCGGCAGACGCGGCCCACGCACCTCCTCGGCCTGCCTGCGCAGCGCCTTCTCGCGCTCGTACTGGGTGAGCAGCTGCTCGTTGTCCTCCCGCAGCAGCTCCAGCTCCACCTCGTGCTCCTGGTTCTCGCTGAGCACCGAGTCCAGGTTCTCCAGCACGTTCACCACCAGCGGCATGAGCTCCTTGACCACCTCCTCGTCGTAGCAGTGGATGAGGCGCTCGAACTCGCGGTAGATGGAGCCCGCCAGGCCCGACACCCGCTCCGACATCACCGAGCCGGAGCAGTAGTCGTCCTGGTACACCACCACGCCGCCGCCCTCGTCCATCTGGATCTCCATCATCGCAGCCACCGCCGCCGCCAGCGCGGCTCGCTGTTCGGCCGGCGCGCCCGGCCCGCCCTGGCTGCTTCGGGTCCTGCAGGCCGCGGCCCGTTGACTCTCGCAGCCGCCGCCGCCGCCGCCTCAGGGCTCGGCCGCTGCCGCTGGTGCTGATGCTGATGCTGCGCCTGTCACTCACCCGCCGGAAGTCCCGCCCGCCGCCGGAGGGGGCGGTGCCCGAGCGTCTTGCGGCGCCCCGCATTGCCGCCAGGGGGCGCAGGCGCCGTGCCGTCCGGGGACTCCGGGAGCGGTCTGGACGCGCGACTGAGCCGGGCGGGGCGGCCCGAGCCGTAGGGCGTTTGAGTTGCCTTTCCGGCCGCAGGGCGTCTCCCGCTCCGACCCCGGACGGTGCCGCCTGCTGTGCCCTGAGGCCTCGGTACGTACGGGCGCCTGCCCGTCGCCGCCCAGAGTGGCCTTCGGAGCCTGCGTCCCTTCATCCCAGAGCTGGAACGTTGGCCTCCTGCTCTCGGGGCATCTTCCTGTTTCTTTCCAGCAATGCATGCTCTTTTGAACCCATCTATTAGGGTTTTGTCTTATTTGATTGATTTTGTTGTGTTCTACTGGTATGCTTTCAACCACTTATTTGTCTTTAAGATTTTTTCTTTTGTATCTCATGACCTTTTGCAGGACTGACTCTGCCTGTAGTCTTGCTGCCTCTTGGCTCAGGCTCTTCACTCAGAGTTGCTTGTAACGCTATCCGTGTTGATACTTTCAGGCCTGAATTTAAAATGAGTTGCTGAGACTGGACTCGAGCCTGTAACCCCTGCGCCCGGGGAGGCCAAGGTGGGAGGATTGCTTGAGCCTAGGAGTTCCAGGATGTGGTGAGCTATGATCACAACACAGTGCTCCAGCCTGGGTGACAGAGCGAGACCTGGTCTCTAAAAGGAAAACAGAGGATGGGTGCGGTGGCCCATCTCGCCTGTAATCGTAACACTCTGGGAGGACGAGGCGTGTGGATTGCTTGAGTTCACAAGTTCGAGACCAGCCTGAGCAAAAGCAAGACCCCTGTCTCTACTAAAATAGAAAAAACTGAGGCAAGAGGATCACTTGAGCCCAAGAGTTAGAGGTTGCTGTGAGTTATGCCGCCACAGCGCTCTAGGCAGGGCAACAGCTTGAGACTCTGTCTCAAAAAAAAAAAAAAAAGAAAAAAAAGGGAAAACAAAGAGTTGCTCTAGATTTTCATTTTCTTTTGCTAGGTACCTGGGGACACCATGAACCCCAGGCTTTGTACTTTCACTTTGGGGACCACACAGGTAGTGTGAATTTTGATCGAAAACCCATCAGTAGTCACTTGTGGTAGTGCACACCTATATTCCCAGCTACTCTGGAGGCTGAGGCAGGAGGATCCCTTGAGCCCAGAAGTTTGAAGTTGCAGTGAGCTATGATCTCACCTGTGAATGGCCACTTTATGTCAGCCTGGATAACATAGCAAGACCCCATCTCAAAAAGCAAAAAACAAACCCATCAATGCCTGCTTAATCCTGTTCTCCTATTAAATGCCTGAAAGTCAGTTCAGATCTTCTCATGTAATCTGATGGCAGCAAAACAACAAACTCTTCTGTACCTGAGACCCTAAATACTACCATATTTTTCATTTTCCCCTTGCAACTTTATTTGATGTGTAAGTGTTCACTCATTCCACTAAGAGACAAACCAGTACGGATTCAGTCTCAGATTCAAATTGCCTGGGATTAGATCTTCGTGACTTAATTTTCTAAAGTCTCATTTCCAACCCTGCAAAACTGACCCTAAAATATTAAAACCTATTAGGAACGTGAGCTAACTCATGAAAGAGGCATAGCATTTCTGGCAAATTGTACATGCAATAAATGTGATATACAGTTGTTAAAGCAATCCTCATTGTCACATGGAGAGGCCAACTGTCTTGGCCATCAACTTTAGTAATTTTTATTACTAACCCAATTGGAGCCCATCTGTTACATGACATTGACTAAAACAATATGAAATTAAAACAAGATGATGTTCTCAAGTCATTCCTAGGCATGAGGAAATAAATGACAGGACATGCTGGATAATTTTTTTTTTTGAGACGGAGTCTTACTTTGTCACCCTTGGTAGAGCGCTGTGGTGTTATAGCTCACAGCAACTTCAAACTCATGGGCTCAAGTGATCCTCTTGCCTCAGCCTCCCAAGTAGCTGGGACTACAGGCGCCCACCACAATTAGAGATGAGGTCTGGCTCTTGCTCAGGCTGCTTTCATCCTTCTGAGCTCAGGCAATCCACCTACCCTGGCCTCCCAGAGTGCTAGGATTGTAAGTGTGAACCACCATGCCTGGTCCATGCTGGGTAATTTTTGGTGCTTACTGAATACAACAGGTCTGGTCCTTCAAAGGTGAAGTTAACTGAATTAGAACTTCAAATGGAAGAGTAGATTTCCTTTCAGAGTTGGAAAGATTATTTGGGATACACCTTTTTCTCATTAAAAGACCCCAAAATGTAAGATGGGCACACAAGTTTCAAAAGTTCTTTTTTTTTTTTTTTGAGACAGAGCCTCAAGCTGTTGCCCTGGGTAGAGTGCTGTGGCATCACAGTGCACAGCAACCTCCAACTCTTGGGCTAAAGTGATCCTCTTGCCTCAGCATCCCAAGTAGCTGGGACTATAGGCACCCACCACAACACCTGGCTATGTTTTGGTTGTAGGTGTCATTGTTTGGCAGGCCCAAGCTGGGTTCGAACCCGCCAGCTCTGATATATGTGGCTGGTGCCCTAGCCGCTGAGCTATAGGCGCTGAGCTTCTATTTTAATTTCTAAGTATTTGCTCCTTTAATATTACCTGTTAAAAAGTCACCTACATCTCTGTAATGTCCCACTCTTTCATGAGTTGAATTGTAGATGATTTTATTTTATTCTTAGGCTAGTCAAGTGAAAGAGTGAGAGTGAAGGAACAAAGCAATGTGTAACTGATTGTGATCAATTAGTTGTAAATACCACCACACTGGGACCAGCCTAGACGGCATCTTATAGCCACTAACGATCTCCAAGATGGTAAGGATTAAGAAAAGAATATGGGAGCTCAGCACCTGTGGCTCAACGGGCTAAGGCGCCAGCCATGTACACCTGAGCTGGCGGGTTCGAATCCAGCCCGGGCCCGCCAAACAACAATGATGGCTGCAACCAAAAAATGGCTGGGCGTTGTGGCGGGCGCCTGTAATTCCAGCTACTTGGGAGGTGGAGGCAGGAGAGTCGCTTGAGCCCAGGAATTGGAGGTTGCTGTGAGCTGTGATGCCACAACACTCTATCCAGGGTGACAGCTTGAGGCTCTGTCTCACCAAAAAAAAAACAAGAAAAGAATATGGGGCAGCCTATGGCTCAAAGGAGTAGGGCACCGGCTCCATATGCTGGAGGTGGCAGGTTCAAACCCAGACCTGGCCAAAAAACGCAAAAAAAAAAAAAAGGAAAAGAATATAATTTCAGAAGAAATGAAGCAGCTAACACAGGGCTTGCAGGATTTGACGCATTGAGGCACATCACAAATAGAGCAAATTGTGTGATGTCAATATACCCAATTTCTAGACACAGCACGGACCTTGAAGTGGCGACCCTTTGAGGTCTGTTGTTTACCCCTTCACCTGACACAAGCAGAGCTTCTATGATGCTTCCAGACTTGGCCACTACTTGGCCTCTGGGGACAAATGAGTTGTGACTCTCTTGAGATTTCAGTGCTTGCCTACAGCTTGGGCAGCTACTACAAATGGGTAATTTGGCATTGTCAGACTGGACCTTGGAACACTTCAGGACACACTTGTGGATAAACAAGTAAACATGGCATTTCTTCATCTGATTGGCAAGGAGCCTCTTTAGAGGCAGGCAGCCTGAGAAGTGTCATCGCCCTGAATCCATATAATGCACATGAGGATATTAGGTTTGTTGAAGGAACATATAAAAATAGCTGATACGTAAGGACATCCCGTCTGTTTTCTCTACGGGACTTGACTCTGATAAACCGTCAGATTCACTTTTCCTACTTGTTACAAGTCATGACACTAGAGAGTTTCAAAGCCAAGTCAGAAGCAGGTTAAACACCTTAACACCTTTAGGACAAGTGGTAAGGGAAAAAAGTAATTATTACATTTAGCAGACAGAAACTGCAGCCAACACTGGCGTGTTCTCTACTTATTCTACTCAAGGCTTTGAGCAGATTTGGGTGTCCTTTGGATAAAAGGACCCTTCCCCCACCAAAAGGCAAACCCCTTCTCCAATAAAAAGCTGTAGGGAAAGGGTGAAGCTCAGGCATTTTGTATGGAGAACGATCCAATGAGGAGACACACAAAGCAGGCAATGGTTTTCAGTACAATTGCTGAGTTTAATTCAATGGTTATACCCAATTCTACCTTGTAAAAATAACAAAAATGTCCCTACAAAATTACATTGAGATATGAGTACAGGTTTTTATGTTTTGATGCAGCTTTAGAAAAATGTTGGCACCAAATGCACTTAAAAGTTTTAAGGCTTAATCAAAATACACAGTAGTAATTTCTCAATGCACCTTGGAGGTTGAGAACAGGATGCTAAGTTTTCTAACCTTCCAAGTGTAAGCAGTCTCCAAGATGTACACCACCTTCCAAATGCAAATGACAGGCACACAGCGAGGGTCCTGTGTACAGTAACTTTTTATCTTCTCCCAGTGAGTAGCCTCCAGGCAGAAAAGGCAGGAAAGATGGGACAAGAGGGAGGTGAGAGTTCTGCCACTGCTGCCCAGTGGTTTTTGCTCTAGTTCACTGGTTTCCTCACTCCCCAAACATTCATTCCGATCTTTGGCCTTCTTCCTTTTCAACTCAGAAATCTCTGCCACTAGGAGTTGAAGGGGAGGTACAGGGGTCAGCATAGGAATGTCAGGTTTCTTGATAATCCAACATGAAATTCACTAATCATTTTCTCATTAAAAGGAGGTATAAGTGGGCCTGGCACTGTGGCTCACACCTGTAATCCCAGCACTCTGGAAGGTCAAGGCAGGAGGATCGCTTGAGCTCAGGAGTTTGAGACCAGCCTAAACAAGAGCGAGACCCTGTCTCTACGAAAATTAGAAAAATTAGCCAGGCATGGTGGTACATGCCTGTAGTCCAGGCTACTTGGGAGGCTGAGGCAGGAAGACTGCTTGAGCCCTGGAGTTTGAGGTTGCTGTGAGCTAGGCTGACGCTACAGCACTCTAGCCTGGCAAAAGAGTAAGACTCTGTCTCAAAAAAAAAAAAAAAAAAAAAAAAAGTATAAGTGGTTGTTCATTTCTACCATTAGACTATTTCTTTGTAAGTAAAACAAGTTAGTGTTTTGGGTTTAAAACATTTACCACCACGTATGACATTTTTAACTGGAAAAGATGCTCTTAATTCCTAACAACTTTCTTATAAATGACTTTGAACCACAAACCATTTGAAGTACTTACAGAATCAACAAGAATAACTGTTTCTTGGTTCCAAAGCCTGCAGGGCAGTTGTCTTTGGTTGATGAAGGCTTATGCCAGGCACAGGAAATGGAGCTTGACAGTTCCTGCGGGCACGTAAGCAGGTGGGCCAGCTCCAGTCTGACTGAACATTACTGCTTTTCTAATTTTTTTTTTTTTTTTCAGAGACAGAGTCTCAGTGCCATGGTGTCACAACTCATGGCAACCTCCAACTCCTGGGCTTAGGCGATTCTCTTGTCTCAGCCTCCCAAGTAGCTGGGGACTACAGGTGCCTGCCACAATGTCCAGCTATTTTTTTTTGTTGCAGTTTGGCCGGGGCCAGGTTTGAACCTGCCACCCTTGGTATATGGGGCTGGTGCCCTACCAACTGAGCCACAGGCGCTGCTCTGCTTTTCTAAGTTTTAATGGTGATGTTTTTAGCACCAGCGTTAGCTTTATAGGCACTGAGAGTAATAGCTATCACCATCCAGACATCCATCTCTGTAGACAGATACCCACCCAAAGGAAGCAGGGGACTGAAACTGCAGCCCTTTAGGGGTGAATGGGAGGGACTTCCACCTGACTTAGCCTGTTAGGTGACCATAACACAGCTCCTGCCAGCCCACTATCTTAGCTGGTAAATACCAGGGGACTGGACAGTGGTGACTCTGCTGCTAAACTCCTGGCCCAAGGTCTACAGTCTCTTTCAGACCCTGGTGAACATGGTTCAGAGGCTCTGCAAAGCTGTGTGAAGGGTGACCTATGCAACTCCTTTGCTTCTTTGGTGTACCTGAGCCATTTTTTCTGGAAGGTGTCAGGAACAGAACAGAATCAACAAACATTTATATAAAGCTGGTGTTTAACAACAGCATCTTAGGTATTAAACTCCAAACCAAAGAGTCCAAGGTTCTCAAGCACCTTCTTCCTATCAACCAATTAACACACAAAAAAGTAAGACACAGGGTGAAGTTAAATAAGCCCCTTACGTAGACATGTCTGAATAAATTTTAAAAGTCCTGTGAAGGTTGGTAGGACTCAGGAAAAATCATGGCTTATGAAGGGGACTGTCCACAGTCTGGAAAAGAACAAAGGTCTGGACTTAAAGCTGATGAGATGAAAAGGAACAACTCACAAGCAAGACTGGCATGTGAAGGACCAAGACCATCCCTAGTCACAGAAAGGCAGATTCCATGAGATGGGACAGGGTTTTAGACAGCAGAAACTGGGCAACTCAGAGGACTGGAGTGTATAAAAACTTTCCATAAAGCAAAAGAGTGATGGCAACTTTTTGGTTTTTTGGAAAGCTGTCAAGGAGAAAGCTGTCAAGGCAATTAAGATGTTTTTAAGTAGAGACTGCAAAATATATATATATAATCCCCAGTGTGTGGGGGGATTAAATTATATATTCTCCACACTGGATATTAAATGGACTGGAGATGCCAGGGTTCAGCAGCAGGAATCTCAGCCTCAGGGAGCATTGTGATGACAGATAACCAGCATTAGCATCTACGGAGGTTGTATCCAGAGACCCACCCCATGCCTTGCCAGTGTCTCTGCATAAGCTTTGCTCCCCTCCGCCCCAAGCAAAGGGCAGGCTGTTTGGTTCTTTCAGTCATTCTGAGATGTCCCGTCAGCTGGCACACTGCTGATACAAGGACAGGAAGGTGAGGCTGCACCAAGCCTCACATGGCACTGTACCATCTCCCTGCCCTGGAGCTCATCTCCTGTCTAAAACTACAAATGAGTGAAAACCAGGGGAATCACATTTATCCCCACAAAGACGTGTCTGTCTCAGTCTGGAAGGCATGGTCCTCTGAGCAGCTCTTATGATGTCATCGATGAAGACTCTGAGCACCCAGCCTCACACGCACAACAAACCCTCTTCCCACCCCAGCTCATTCGGGCTAAAGGAAATGACAGCATTCAGTACCCCAACTCTTGACTTTCTTGTCTGGCTGTGGTAAGGCAGTAGTTCTTTTAGTAGAAGGAAATGCTGGATTTGCCTCCGGGTGGGTTCAGGACTTTGTTGTGTGAGCGAGGCCGTGGCCCCAGCCTTGGCTCGTGGCTGTCAACCTTAGGCCTGGGCTCGTGCTGCCCGGTGTGGCCCACTTCTCTGGCACTGCCTCTCTCACCCTCCTCTTCTCCAGGTGGGATGCTTGTTGCAGCTGTGGGATAAAGTCAGCACACGGCCTGTTAGAAGCAATCCGTCACCCTGACAGGCACGCTGCGGGAGTCAAGTGTCACAGAGCACATCAGAAGTTCACACTGTAACTGGGAAAGGGGGAAACTAGGCTTTTCGTCCTGGCCCAAGTCAACTCACTGAGTTTAGCAGACGTAGCTCATGAAATGAGCATAACTTCAGGGCTTACTACTATTAACACTTTTTGATTTCTTCCTAAATAAGTTAGTTGTTCATTTATATTGCTTGTTAGACTCCATTCCCATTTCTTCTTCCTCAGTATAAAAAGCAGACTTTGTCTCAGACTTAAGCATGAAAACATCTTAACTGGAGGGTCTGACAAGATGAAGGCAAAGCTTCTTGTCACTACTGCTCTGGACATTTTTTTTTCTTTTGAGAATCTCACTATGTCACCCTCTACTTAGAGAGCCATGGCGTCACAGCTCACAGCAATCTCAAACTCTTGGGCGTAAGTGATTCTCTTGCCTTAGTCTCCCAAGTAGCTGGGACTACAGGTGCCTGCCACAATGCCCAGCTATTTTCTTGTTATAGTTGTAACTGTTGTTTGGCAGGCCCAGGTCAGGTATGAACCCGCTAGCCCTGGTGTATCAGCCAGCACCCTAGCCACTGAGCTACAGGTGCCAAGCCTGCTCTGGACATTTTGAAGCATAAATGAATGCCTATGTATCTTGGTCATCATTTTAGGGAAATGGTGATCCAAAGAGAGAAATCACTATCCACAGTTCGAGTGAGAGTTGAATTCTGACCTCCAAGCTGACCACCAGAGCAGCTCATTCCTGGGTGACTGACCGACGAAGCTCATGTCCTTGTCCCCCCTACCCTGCCTTGCATTTCCCCTTTCCATTTCCCAGGTCTCCTCCTCTGGATTTTTTCTGCCAGCTCTATTACTGATCATGAGTTCATAAAAGGTTTGGGATCCTGGCCCTTCACTACACAGATCAGCTTCTAGGAAGATAATACCTTGGTTTTAGACCAAGGCTGATTAGCAAGAAGAAGGAAAGAAAATCTTTTTTACCCTAAGCTTCTTTAAGTACAAAATTCTCTCAGCAATAAACACATTACTGCTTATTTTAGTAGGGTGGCCTACAAGGTGCAGAGAAATAACTCCCTTTCATTCTAGAAGAGTTTCTGGTTATGTGACCTCAGGGAATGAACTTAGGTCACATACCAGCAACTCTTCTAGAATCAGGCCACTCAGCAATAAGGGACAGAAACAAAAGCTCACCTTTATGATCTGATTTTGGTTCTTCTCCTTCACATAAGAAAACGTGATCCTGCAACAAGGCAAACCATTAGGTCAACAGTTGGTTCAGAACTTTTGGACCCTTATTAAAGTGGACATTGAAAACTGAGGAATAGGGGTAGTGTGTGTAGGCGGGAAAGTACTAAGGAAAGGAAGCCAGTCCAGGGATTGGACCTATATACCCTCAGGTATATGGGGCTGGCACCCTACTCCTTGAGCCACGGGCGCTGCCCCATGCCTGGTATTTTTTCACTCTTACTAATGTCCTTAGATGCATATTAGTTTTCAATTTTAATGAAGTCCAATTTATTCTTTTATTTTATTGTCTGTGGTTTTGGTGTCATATCTAAAATTCCGTTGCCAAATACAAGATCGTGATGATTTGTTTCTACAATCTAACAATTTTATAGTTTTAGCTCTTAACTTTAGATCCATTTTGAGTTCATCCTTACATATGGTGTTGAGGACACAACTTTTACCTTTCTGCATGCACACACACAATTTTCCCAGTGGTTTTCTTTTTTTTTGAGACAGTCTCACTGTTGCCTTTGGTAGAGTGCCGTGGCACTACAGCTTGCAGCAACCTCAAACTCTTGGGCGATTCTCTTGTCTCAGCCTCCCAAGTAGCTGGGACTACAGGCGCCCGCCACAATGCCTGGCTTTTTGGTTGCAGTTGTTTAGTTGGCCTGGGTCAGGTTCGAACCCACCATCCTTAGTCTATGTGGCTGGTGCCATAACCACTACGCTACAGGCGCCGAGCCCCCAGTGCTATTTGTTAAAGAGACTGTTCATTTCCCATTGGATGATCTAATTACCTTGTGGAAAAATCAATTAAACACAGAGGTTTATTTTGGAGGGTCTATTTCTCAGTTCTCAATTCTTTTTTTTTTTTCCTTTTGAGACAGTCTCACTTTGTCACCCTTGGGAAAGTGCCATGGCGTCATAGCTCACAGCAACCTCATACTCCTGGGCTCAAGTGATTTTCTTGCCTCAATCTCCCAAGTAGCTGGGACTACAGGTACCTGCCACAACTCCCAGCTATTTTTAGACATGGGGTCTTGCTCTTGCTCAGGCTGGTTGGAACCCCTGAGCTCAGGGCAGTCCACCTGCCTCAGCCTCCCAGAGTGAGGGAGTGAGCCACCATGCCTTGGCCCAGTTCTCAATTCTATCTACAGGTCTATATGTCTATCCTATGTCAGTCCCAGGTTATTTAAATTTGTTTTGTGTAAGATTTGAAAGTGGGAAGTATGAGCCTCCAATGTTTTCCTTTTCAAGATTATTTTCCATATTTGGGTTCCCTTGAGATTCCATCTGAATTTTAGGATGGATTTTCCATTTCTGAAAGAAATTCTTGAGAATTCAATAGGGACTGTATTAAATTTCTTCATCTCCAGGACCTCCCTCTATTGTCTGTCATATAATTTTGTATATATTGTTATTCTAATTACATCTCTGTGGTGTTAAGTTAGTATGAGGTTTGGTCTGATTGTCGTCAGAGTTGGTCCATACTGGATGTCCATTACCATGCCCCTAATGGCTGGTTATCCCTCCTTTTGGAATGCTGATAGCTACTGATGTCTATTGTCTAGACCTACGATTTTATTACAAGTTTGCAACATGGTGATATTCTAATTCTGTACTTCTACTTCCTTCTTCATTTATAGCAGGAGTACTTTTATGATGTCAGCTCCTATCCTGACATACAGTAAGTACACAAAGAAAATGTTGGTTAAGATCCTTATCTTGGGGCGGCGCCTGTGGCTCAAAGGAGTAGGGCACCAGTCCCATATGCCAGAGGTGGTGGGTTCAAACCCAGCCCCGGCCAAAAAAAAAAAAAGGATCCCTATCTTGTCCTGTACCAGCTTTGTAAATGGGTCCTCTGGCATTCTTCAAAGGTCACAAATTAGATTATTTTTAGTACCACTGTGAGCCCATGAATTCTAAACTGTTTAATCACTATAACCTCTCACCACCTCTGGCCCATGGCCCCTCTTCATACTTGGTCTGAGTCCTTCTGGCACCATCCCAGAGGTATGGGAGGGCTTCCTGGCTTTCTGGTATTACAAAAAGTTCTAGGCTCACCTTGGGCACTCCCTGACCTTGACCTGAAATTGACCATTTCCCCAGTGATGCTAGGGATAACCAATGATCCTGGATCCAAGACCTTTATGTTGTTGTTTGTTTTTTTTGGAGACAGATTCTCACTTTGTCACCCCCAGTAGAGTATTGTGGCATCATAGCTCATAGCAACATCAAAGTCTTGGGCTCAAGTGATTCTCTTGCTTTAGCCTCCCAAATAGCTAGGACTACAGCCTGCCACAACGCCTGGCTATTTTTAGAGATGGGGTCTTGCTCTTCTCAGGGTGGTCTCAAGCGTGTGAGCTCAGGGCGATCCACCTGCTTCAGCCCCCCAGAGTGCTAGGATTATAGGTGTAAGCCACCACGCCCAGCCAAGACCTTTATGTTGACTAAAAATCAAGGGAATCCCTATTCTGTTTCCACGTGTTCTACACGCAGCTGTGCTAAAGGTGCATAGTCCTCTCCCCAATCCATGTTCACTGGAACATGTGAATCACAGCAGGAAGCACCTTATCCTTGTTTGGCTAATTCAAGCTCTTCCCTTAGTGAAGAATTGCTGACTTTTAGACCATTTCTGGTCTAGTCGAGATTCGGCTTGTAGCACAATACCTAAAGATACTTTCCAAAGAGATGCTCTCTTTGTTCCTACAACACTGGAAAGGCAGATGACACTGCAGAGGCGCCAGCACAGCAGAGATGCAGGGCAATCCAAACCAAGCTGATCCTCGCTCATCCATTCGTGTTTTCTCCTTGTCTCAGTCCTTTCTATGTTTCTATTTTAATTCTGCAATGGTCCATTTTGTGGTATATGAACCAATAAAAGTTCAGCAATTTTCTAGGAAAAGGCAACTCCAGAAAAAGGTAAGAATTTTCTGTGGGAATGAGACCATACCTTCTGACCACAATAAAGGTGGAAAAACAAATAAGTAAGTTTAAAATATTGCTAATAATTATGTTAATAATAGGCTCAGCATCCACAGCTCAGTGGTTAGGGCACCGGCCACAAGCACCCAGACTGGTGGGTTCAAACCTGGTCCAGGCCTGCTAAACAACAGCAAAAAAATGGCCGGGCCTTGTGGCAGGCGCCTGTAGTCCCAGCTACTAGGAAGGCTAAAGCAAGAGAATTGCCTGAGCCCAAGAGTTTAAGGCTGCTGTGAGCTGTGACATCACAGCACTCTACTGAGTGAGACTCTGTCCCCCCCAAAAAATATATATGTGTGTGTGTGTAAAATAAAGATCCTGGCCTTTCTTACTGAGGAGTCTTGAGTCTGGATGCAGTAAACCCCAGAAATACTACCACCACTCAAGCAAACAAACATCCAAGGCTCTGGTCTTTCGGGAAGCCAGGAATGGCCTTAGTCTGGGAGGTCACAGAGCTAACCAATTCTTCCTAAGGCCACATCCAGAGTCATATTGCTCAGGCATTCTTCTACTTTCCAGTGGCTTCCAAGTCAGTATTATAAGTGAAGAGACTCTGGTCATATTATTCTGTTGATGCCTTTATTGGTTCAGAGGCATCAGCTATACTTTAGCCAAACACCATAAATGTACAGACAACACCAAAAAGACTTTGTAACACTGTGAGGGGCGATGCCCATCAAAAGCCACCACTGGCTGGGCACAGTGGCTCAACCTAAGACCCCAGCATTATCAGAGGCTGAGGTAAGAAGATTGCTTGAACCCAGGAGTTTGAGGCTGCAGTGAACTATGATGCTATCACTGCACTGCAGCCTGGGCAACAGAGCAAGACTCTGTTTCAAAAAACAAAAAAACAGAAAAAAAAACTACCTCCCCTCCCCCATTTTTCCCTTCCCAAATGAAATAAGAACAGTGAAAAATTCACGAGGGTCCAACTCCTGTCATATGTTCAATTATGTAACTCTTGACCTTACTCCTGGTGCCATGCAGTGAGGAGCAGCTGCAGGCTGCCTGCAGTGGATGCCCCTGGCCACCAACACACAAAGAGAACCACTTCTCCCAGGTCTTCAGTCAGCTAGGCGCAAATGAACGAGCTGTTACCCTGGAAGTGCCTTGGATTTGATTCTATCTTGCATGCAACATACCGTTCTGCTATCACTGATGCAAAGGATGTGCATGCCTGACCATCCCTGGCCCTAAAAATCATGAAGTGGAAACCACTTGCTATATCCATGAAACTAACCATCCCAACAAAACCCTAGCTTCTGAATCTACTGCTTTTTTCCTGTACGTTTGGAGATTTTTGTTCCCAAACTGGGGTGGGGCAGGGAGTAGCTCCAACTCTGGTCCTGCTTGACACACTGTCTGAGCTGGATTGCTCAAGGCTGGATTGTTTCTTGGATGACTCAGGAGAGATTCCAAACTCAGTGCCTAATGACTGTACCCAAGGAAAGCAACATCATTCACCTTGTCCCTTCCTACCAATGTATCATACCTGGCATGGAACCTTTTTTAAAGAGGACTTGGCCTACCTGTTTTTCTTCCATGTCTGCTATCTAAATATAGTCCATACCTTGGGTTTGTTTGGGTGTGCCAAGCGTGAAGTGGCAGTGATTGGGGAACCAAAAATGTCACTGGTCTTTCCACCAGGGGGGTTCAGATGCTGTCGAGTCTGCACAGGAGTTGATTCCTCAAAGATCCCACTTCCTTTCCCCCCTGCAGAAGCAATCACAGAACACTAAGCATTCAGAACATCTGTCTGATTGTATCCCACACAGTTGTCACATCTCACAGGAACACCCTAGTGCCAGCCCTAAGTTCTAGGCCACAAGGGGAAGACAGTAAGACTCCAACTCTCTAAAAGACCCACAGCAAACCTAACCCTTCACCTGGGGCCTGCTACAGCCTTCATGTCTAGAGCTGAGGTGACCTGGGCTGGCCTCTAAAGGGAAGATGGTATAAAATAGCATATTTTCCCTGTAGAAATTCCTTAACCCCGAACATTTCATGCTATTCTGTTGAAGCATCTTCTTCCTTAAACCCATAAATAGTTCTTTAATAGATTAAAAGCAAGCTAAATGTTTAGGTCATACAGAGTTCTGAATTTAATAACATGCCCTATTCCAGGGAAATCTGTAACCTGGAAAATAATATTTATTAGTCCTTCTGACCTCACTCTGGCTGGAACTGCCAGGGAGAACTGGATAGCCCAGTGGATTAGAGAGATGTACTATTTTTGCTGCCAACTCTAAGTGACTTGATGAACCATAGTGAAAATGTGCATCTAAGACATTAATTCTTATTAAGTGGATAACTAGGGCCTGAATGTAAAACATAAATGCCTATCCCATATTAAGCAAAAAGATGGCTACCAAAAGACACCAATAAATCATCTCTTACCAATACCAAACACCTACTTCCCACAAAGCATTATGCTAAATGGAAGCGGGATCATTAAATTCATGGCCCTAGTGCACTACCACCTCAGCTCCACTCTCCCAAGCTAGGCTCAAATGAACGAGCTGTTACCCTGAGAGTGCCTTGGATTTGATTCTATCTTGCATGCAACATACCGTTCTGCTATCACTGATGCAAAGGATGTGCACGCCTGACCATCCCTGGCCCTAAAAATCATGAAGTGGAAACCACTTGCTATATCCATGAAACTAACCATCCCAACAAAACCCTAGCTTCTGAATCTACTGCTTTTTTCCTGTACGTTTGGTAAAGAGATTTTTGTCCCCCAAACTGGGGTGGGGCAGGAAGCAGCTCCAACTCTGGTCCTGCCTGACACAGTCTGACATGGCCTGGGCATGGCTTCCCAAATCTTGTAAGGATGGAATAAACCATGCAATCCCCCAATGCAGGAGTTCTCAACCTGTGGGTCACGACTCACGGGAACTGTATTAAAGGGCCGCGGCATTAGGAAGGTTGAGAACCACTGCCCCAGTGGATACAGACAGGGGAGAGCTGCTCAGTTATCTGTCACCATATGGACAGTCAACTGCACAGTCTAATCAGTCAAGACGAACCTTTTTCAAAGGGTCTCTCCCACTTTAATCACTAGAAGGTGGGGTAAGTACTGAAGAACTAAGAACTATTTTTTTTTTTAAAGAAACTTTATTTATTTATTTATTTATTTATTTATTTATTTTTATTATTTTTTTTTTTTTTGAGACAGAGCCTCAAGCTATCACCCTGGATAGAGTGCCGTGGCATCACAGCTCACAGCAACCTCCAATTCCTGGGATCAAGTGAGTCTCCTGCCTCTGCCTCCCAAGTAGCTGGGACTACAGGCGCCCGCCACAA